>MOOZ01001368.1:37214-82640 GCA_002930495.1 Cecropterus lyciades | reverse complement strand
CTAACACCGAAAGAATTTTTCAAATCGGACCAGTAGTTCCTGAGATTAGCGCGTTCAAACAAACAAACAAACAAACTCTTCAGTTTTATATATTAGTATAGATTCGCAGCGATATTTCGTAGCCTTAAAAGATAATGCATATACATTTGTTAAAAACAACGCAAGCGTCAGTTGTAGTACGAAGCGAAAAATGCTTGAAGCAAATGTTTTGTGGCCCTCAGGATAGAGCGTCGGGTGAGTTTCCGGCTGGCGCAGCGAGCCAAGGTGAAATATTTTCCGAAGCGAACCCTAAATCTTGTCGCGTGAACAACTACTATAATATCTTATAGACCTAACATTATGGAAACCAGTATTAATATCTACTGCATTGCCTTAAGTACCTACCACTATGGTTTATCTTACGGTTTTTAATGAAAAGAAATATTTTTTAATTAGTGATTATCGGATCACTATAGTATAAGTTTCTACGAGTTTACAGATGAAATCATTTAATAATCTAAATCAATTCAATATACTATTTGAATTATAAAAGCAGTTTTTGTTTAAATGAATCAAATATCGGTTTGCAGATAAGCGCACACGTTGAACACAAAATTAAATCGGCTGGTACCCGACAGAAAAGCAATTACTGCCATTCGATCATTCGGAAAACCAAGGGAACGTAATTAAGGGATTATTATCCTGACGTCCCGGCCCAATAGCGCCTTAAATCATCGAACTTCGCGTTACCTACGACGTTTAGTAGTTTGTGGTTGTGGCTATTCTTAAAGGATATTTAATGGTTGTAAAATAATGCCACGGGCTAAGCCATGCACGTTAATATTGACGTAAAGGAATAAATAAAGCTTTAAGAAAGATGTGTAATATAGATATTTGTTCTGTTTTTTGACGGATGTATGGACAAATGTTACAAAGACGTTCTATTATGACAAAAACCTTAGATAAACATTACGTAAACCAAGTTTTAATTTAGAGATATTAGGATTAAAATAATAATTCTACCATGCAATCGAGCCTCGGTCTATGTCTTAATCTTGTCATCGTTTATTAAACGAGTTCACTATGATAACTGTGTCATCTGTAGTGATATGTTACTTAAATGTAGTAGAACTATCTGAAAAACGAATTGATATAGAACTTTAAAGAAACCTAAAACTTCCGACTAGATCAAGCTGATGTTATCGCAATACGAGTACCTGTTAATTGCATAACAGTCCCAAGACAATAAATAACAAGCTTGCTGAAATTCCGAATCCGTATCGCTATGGTATGAAGGATCGTTTGTCATAGTGGTTTATAGAGCGTTCCAGCGATTGGGAGTACTGAGAGCCGCGGGGAAGCATGCACCACAGTGGGATACGCGGCAATGGCCGCACGATGTCGCTGCCTGACCCCTGTGCACCACGTAATGGCGTTGTTCTGTTTTGGTCACGGCTCCCCATTACCATATTACTAACAGTTCTTTCTTACTAGCGATTTGTAAACGCGTACATTTTACATAGTGAATATTAGAAAAGTCTCAATGGTAATAAACATTCAGATTTTAAATTTATTACATTGTTACAACTTATTTTTTGTTATAGATGCCGATTTTTGAACAAAAGTGAATAATTTTTATAGCCATGTTTTATATATTAATGTGGACGACTTAAAAATTGTGGAAAGATGGACAAACATTTAATGAGTGGCGACAAAATATCACATTTCAGTGATAGAAACGACCCTTCACGAAAGAAACCTTTTAAGTTGCAATATTTAGTAACTACTAATTGATCACTTTGAACTCCAGATACAGCTAAAAACTTAGCTATTTCACAAGCATTGAACTTTAAAACGCTAGGATGAAAGTGTTGCAAGCGTACGAAGTGGACTCAAGCGATAGCCCGCCTCGCGCTTATTATAAATTCTAATATCTCTATTCGTAAAATCTCATAACGTCCGCTATGCACTGACCGATCGATTTGAGATACAGGGTCACGGTTCTCAGACCATGACTGTCCCTCATAAAATTTTAGTGTTAATTTAGTTTCTAGCTATTCGAACTTCAAATGTTTCGTTCTTTGTATTCGAAGGCAATTTTAATGAAATGGAGGTAAGAAATCAGTCGTTACTCCGAACGATCGGATTGAGTTAATCCCTTATTGGATACAGACTACAAATTCATTGATTAGTAAAATTACCCTACTTCTTAATCAGTTGGGTAACAACATTTTTTTATATTTTTTCTTTCACTACGCTACAAATGTAAGTAGATACTAGTCTATTTTTAGATTGCATCATATTTAATTGTTAGTAGTAAATTTGATGTATAAAAAGGTAATATTTAAAAGAGGGTTTTAATGTTCAAATAAAACACATGGAAAATAAGTTAAGTAGAAATGAGTTAATTATCTTTATTTTCTTAATTTAGCCGATTTTGTTTGTAAAATTGTTGGTAGCTAGAAAATAATGAATCGAATAATAACGATTTAACAAAACCCCATTGTTTTATTTTTATAATTTCCAATACAAACATATATTTTGTTCTATGACGTAAATTAGTTATTGCTAATGTAAATATGTAACTGAGTAAAATATTACTCAGTTACATATTTACTGAATAAAATATTACTCAGTTACATGTTTACTGAATAAAATATTACTCAGTTACATATTTACATTAGCAATAACTAATTTACGTCATAGAACAAAAAATATATTCGAATTGGAAATTATAAAAATAAAACAATGGGGTTTTGTTAAATCGTTATTATTCAATTCATTATTTTCTAGCTACCAAAAATTTTGATATAATACATTTCATATAACACGGATACGCTAATAGTTACTGCATATTCACAGGTCCCACGAGTTGGTTCTGAATAACCTACCCAGTTTTCATTCTCAGTTACAATGTGGGGTCAAAGTGTTATTACTTCGCCGAAAGACTGGCCTTTCGTAGCAGCTATTAATTTAACTCCCATAAATTTTATCGTACAGTTTAATGAAATTCAAGGTATAAATCAAATCAATTAATTTGATTTTGATTTCAGAACCTAATCCTCTTAATGTAAATGTAGTTCAATAAGCGTATATTGGAAGGATATGGCGCATAATAAGCATTATATTCTGGCCGTTATCATGCATATATAGTAGTTGTTAAGGTTTGTTTGTCTTTCGAATGGTTTTAAATACATTTTACAAAAAACTACCCCTTCTCAACCGCACCACTTGCCAAAGGATGAGGTTCCATCCGCATCAATTGGACTCGTGGCAGTGTTCCATGGTTCGGTTTACACGCTCGTTTTTTCCACGGACGTGTAAGATATGGAATCAACTTCCTCCTGAGGTAGTCCCGAAGCGCCATGAAATGGGGCTCTTCAAAGAAGGTGCAAAAATAGCGATGGTGACTACTTTCCCTGGCAGTCCGTTTGCCTTATCGTTACTTTTAAGTATAAAAAAATATATTTCTTAAGAACCACCAAAATGAACCTACACTATAGAATCATACAGGAATGTGAACCATGCTCCTCTCATCTCCAAGTAGCCTGTTTCCGAAATGAACGTTGATTTTCAAAAATACAAAAGAATCGCCAGACAGTAAAAAAAGCATGAGCAAAGTCATCCTGGTATTCAAAAATGCTACCTTCTTCTCCATGTCTGACATTTTTATCAATATCTTTTTATAAATTATGTTTATTACCGAATATATATTTTGTAAATTCCAAACATGATTACTCAGCGAATAAGTTGTTTCAGCTTCAACGTAGTCTATCGGGGTCTGGTCAATAATATTGATTTCCGCTGTCCGGTGTTCCGGATTCTATAATTATGTTCGGCAGTGCTTGTCGATAACGAGACGTAAACTAGTACTACAGCTAGTACAAATAAAATAACAGTAACCAATGTTGCTATGTATTCCACTGCTGAATGCAAGTTTCCACAATTGTGAGAGGCGCCCATACTCCATCACGTTAATTGCAGACGGAATAATGACGAAGTTTAGTATTAATTAGTGTTTCAAATACCACGTAATAGTAGTACCACGTAGTAGTACTCAGATCTGATTTACTGCTTAATTGTTACAAACTTTTCTTGATATTTTGAAACTTTTAATATTAATACGGTTTACGCGCTGCTGCATTCAATTGAATGATATTAAGTTGAAGTATTAACTTAGATTTACAAAAAACAATATATTTCTTTTTTTTTTACGCCGTTTCATTTGAAGTTTATTATAGATGTTCAGTGATCTACGTTAGAATCTATTAATATTATATAACAATATTATTAATAGAAATTCAGCGTTAATTTATGTTCATGATCGCAGATGACCATTAAAATTCAAATGAAGTGCCACTTAAAAAAAATTATCATGAGGTAATTCTAAAACCATTTTATTTCTTAACAGTTACGCTTGGCCGGATGTTCTGGCTGGATGAATTAGTAAATAAATCAACAATTGAATCGCAAGAATCGCGATGGCTGAGCATCTACACGAAGCTCGGAACTAGCGAACGAGCACGAGATTTTAATTGTTACAAATAATACTCCATTCCGTTATCTCGATTGTAGATAATTAGGAAGATAAGGTTTAAATAGAGTAGCCGTAACAGGTAATCATTTTGATCTAAGAAACGGTTAACTGACTTATTAAGGTTTATTAACATGGTGTATTTGACATCCTGACCCCTATTGGTATCGCCGCAGTAATCACAAAAACGTAACTTTATGGCGAGGATCACGCGAACTGACCCTTTGAACCTAATGTTTATGGTGGCTGTTACTGATAGACCTTCACAAAGAGCTATTTAAAATAAATAACGCGGTTGTGTGCTTCTGCGAGAATGAATTTTGTCCTCAAAAGCAGAAAAAAAGAAGTAATATATCTTAGTTAAGACGGGTCTTAATTAAATTCGGTTTTAGATATCTTCTGCGTCACTGGCTACTTAACATCAGTTGAACTGGAAGATCTTTTACATCAAAAGAAAATTCGTTAAAGAAATTGGAATTTTTCAAATACTTGCTGTTGGTATAGGAAAAGTATTTAATGAAGAAAAAATAGTGAAATATTTGAAAAAGCACTATTTTTATTTATATTAGCAATAATGGTTTCTATAATTGTAGAACTTTTAGTATACACCCAAAAGGGTGTAAAATTTAAATTGGCTTTAAGCGCTACAAAGGGGAGTGTTTTAGTTCAAACTTCGAAAATACAATGAACATTCAGAATCGGCATTCAGAATTGAAGTTCCTTTAGGTTATTTTGTTTGTAACTGTTTGTGTAAATTTAACTAGCTTATTCCTGCGACTACACTACGGTCTCATTTATTACGGTAATTAGTATTCCCTGTGTTAATCCAGGTCTTAAAATATCTATCTGCTAAATTTCAGCAAAATCTTATTAGTAGTTTTTGCGTGAAAGAGTAACAAACACACATTCATCCTCACAAACTTTCGCATTAATACTTTAGTTACGTAAAATTAGAAACTTGCATCAAGGATTGAAAGGAAGGATTAAAGGAAAGGTATGTGACCTTTGGCATTATATGGTTTTTGAAGCGTAACTATAAAGGCATCGGTATTCCAACATCCACTTGTGTGTTATGTAAATGTAGCAGATCGTGACGACAACCTCAGCGCAAGTAAATGTTCCAACCGGTGATAACACTTTTAGGTCGCGTACTTGCAGCATATTAAGTAAGTGTACGGTACAATATGAAAAGGCCTAAAACACAATTTTAGCATATAAATCTTGGTGAGTACAGTGTTCACGGATATGATAACTGGACCTTTTCCATATTTGTATTCAGTTGAAGTGCTTGCATTTGTCCTAACAATAGGCTCATATTGCAATGATATATGGTAAATGTTACTCCAGATAAAGCGCTGCCTTTCTGAAAACTCTATGGTGATGAGTATTTATCTGAATCGGTTGTATCACATATCCGACAGATTTACTATATATCTCGTGCCCGTGATTCGTTCGCGTATAATTTATGTAAAGAGTTAAGCAAGCAATGGGTCTTCCAAAAGGGACTTCCGAACTTTGAAAGTTGTTAAAGGCCACATTATTGAAGCTACATCTAAATTTGTTGTCATTTATTCACCCTGTTTTGCCAATTCACCATGGACGGATAGAGCATTCAACAACACGTGCAAATAATAAAATTATTTTATGAAAATGGGTGTTGTTTTTTGTACAATATATACCATGTATAAAAATAAATTTGTACTTGTACAGTCATATCAAGGCAAATAAAAATAGCTGCAACTTTTCAAATCATTGCCATCTGCCCAAATTCATTAACTAGCAATTAGTAACTGAGATGGGGTCAGTCACGAGTGTAGTCATTAATTAAGCCCGCCTGCGATAAGTTCCGTGACAAAATACGGCTGAGGGCGAACTGACCTAATAATTAAGTAGAGCTTAATTGATATGATTCTTTACGATAAATGAATCTAAACATCATAACGCTTCCTACGCTCGTGGTCCCATACTTGTGTTCATTGTGTTGTTGGTACTTTGTTCACATAAAGAGGATATAAACAACCAAACTCAGAAACCTACTCATCTGATAGTTTTTGTACCTGGTCGAATTCGTGTACGTTTCATACTGTATCTAGATTCATGTCGCAGGTTATCAATATCAATTAACGTATTTATAAAGCGTTTAAATATTATTTTGATTCCGTGTAAATACTTGACTGATAAATATTGGTTATTGAAAACTCATATGTCTAACTATGACAAAGAACACTATTTACGTCTGAAATTTTTCAATTATTTTTTTTGCCCTAAACTAAGCATATTTTTTTTTTGTAAAACGGTTTTTTTGCTTTTTAATATGTTTGTTTTTGGTAAATATGTTTGTTTTTTTTTGCTTTTTGTTGATATGATTCGTATGACATTGTGCAACAAAAGATACATTTCAATAGCCCTAATGCTACTAGCAAAGTAACAGAAACAAATTTAGAGGTCCTTTTAATATGTTTTTTTTTTTGGTTCTATTGAAGACGGTTCTCATGATATTTGGAATTTGTGAAATATATAAAAATACTTTGTAACCCGTTTGATGAAAAAAATACGAATAAGTTTTAAGAGATATGCCTATCTGGTTCTCAAAGCGCGAGTTGTTTGAAAAATTCTGCACGTCTAATGTGTTTGAGTTGTAAAATGACACTGACATTTATTCTTATAAACTACAGCCTTGAGATGCGTATTTCCATCTCAATAAAACATAAAACAAATTCGAACGCTAATTTAACAAACCATTAATCTAAACCTCAGCTATTAAACTAATAATTTCCTCAACGCCAAACAATAAAATGCTCTTTAGAGCAAAGGTTATCAAGATACAAAAATCATGCGCGTTTACATTTCGTTACTATAATATACTTATATTGTTGCGCCAAATTAGAATTATGCAAATCGGGATTGGGGCGGGCGGCAATCAAGTGTGATGGATTTGAGGTTAGACGCGATATATTTACTTCTAAAGGTGAAGAATGACCTGTAACATGCTTGTAATGGAACACGAAGCGAGTATTATAATAGTTAACTATTGTAATACTCGCAGAACGAAATGAAAACTTACGGCGCTTTTTACACTCGTAGTCCTACACTCGTATTTTATTTACGTTTTTAGTAGTATAGTAGGTCATACACATACAAAAAATATGCGTATTAAATCATGTTTTTCATGAAAGAAATTTAAAGATTTTCTCCTGATCAGTAATCGAACCAGGGATTACTGATTTTATGATATAAAAGTAGCAAAACCGACAATCTACCCACCTTATGTTAATTGACTACGCTGCTCAGTGATTTTTGTTTCGGTATCATTAAAAGTACTGCTTGAGAAGCGTTGAAGCTCTGAGAATTAATTCGGAACGGCCTGGATATGTATGTTTCCTTTATCACACCTTTTAACCCAAAGCTTAACATTGATGTTATAAGTCAGAAATATGAAAAACGGGAGCAGCTTTAAATGTACGTATACAACCTACACGATATAAACATTATGCTTATACAAATACACTAAAATATACATACAAAATAGGTATAGTAATCAAACCCGGGGACCGCAAAGCAAGTCTGCCGGCCACGGCTATTGTGCTGCAGCTGTCACTTAGGTCATTAACCAACCGCTAATCACGTGTTGTGCATGTTGATTGTGGTATATACTCGTAGCAACTTTATTTAAGTATTAGCGAGAAATTGAATACTGTTTGGATAGCGTTGGAAACGACCGATTAGCAGGCGTATTAACATAACACGGTAACGAATACTATGCGAACTTGGCAACACGCTGCCGCACGTTTAATATATCGATTTTTTTTTTATATACGACTGAAGTAACGTTTATACAGTCCATCTGATGGGAAGTGGTCACTACTGTGGCCCATGGATATCTCTAAGCAACCTCATACAGAACATGGGTTCATTTGATGTCAATCACACATACGTTACTACTCCCGAGGATTAAGATGGTCGCCTCATATCAAAGTGAGCCGACCACTGTGTGGTGCCTTCTACCGAAACACAAGAACTGCTTCACGTTGGAAATAGTGGTGGTGGTACCATCCCTGTCGAAACATATACGTTCTACCACCTCACTAAATCCCATGTTCAAATTAGTCTTAGAACTAATATTATTTCAAAAAATAATTGAGAACATGGCTTGCAACATTTTCACTCGTCTTAATTGATATCGATCAGAATTTTATTGCGTGTCGTTTTAGAGTAATTGTTATTGTGTATTGCATTTTCTACAAAACGATAATACATCATACGTGTAAATACTTTTATTGCGAGTTGTAAATAAAGTATTTGGAAATCAAGGCGTAACTTTTAACGAAGTGTTGATAAATGTGCTCCACAATAAATCGAAATCGATTTCGGAACGTAATCGATTTCGTGTTGTTAACATCTCGTTGAGCGTTTTGTCACGAACTTGCTGATATTATCGACTAATTGTTGATGTTGGTTATTGCCTCGTATTTGAGGCAACTAGTGTTTTTTCATTGATTTCACTCACTTACAAGTTTTGCTATCATATACGTATATACATTACGCTTATGACATTGATGTAGTAAACGATTATGCAGTTCATTTGATAATAATTATGTTTATCCGTCATAGAAATGAGTAATAACTACACATAGCTTTAGATAAAAATAGAAATCAAGTGTATGTACTTTATCGTCCTATTTGAACCAGAACAAAGCAGTCCTTGTCACTTGTTATAGAGTAAAAATAAATTAATTTTAAGTTTTACCTTAGGTGAATTATTTCCCATCACGTATTAAACATAGTTACACCAGAAACTATAATACTATACGGCTTCGCTTTGGTTAAGGTTTAATTTAATTTGTAGACGATATAAAGGTTAGCCACTTACGGGACATTCAAAAGGACTTACGGTAAGCCTTGGCATGGAATTACTTATTTTACACTCAATAATCGTCATGCGGATCTCGTTGATAAGATTGATACTCTATAATGTTTCTGTTACTGTAAGTATATTTAAAACTGTCCAAAGGAAATAAGTTATTTATTCGTCACGTATATATTTTTTGATTATAATTGATATTAAATTTAGCATGGTGGTATTAGAATAAAAGACGTCTCATATTAGTCCTAAAGTCAGTGACCAAGTTCAAGCAGAGCTACAATCCTATTTAGTATATTTTTTACTGTTTTAATCACTTAACATCAAAACTTTATAAGTTTTATGTATATTTATTAACTTTATACAGTACAAATGTGAACTACATAATATATTAACTTGTAAATTATAGAAAACACGGTGGGAATAAAGTATAAAGTAATTCAATTTCTTGGAACGCCTTCCGTCGGCTGTTTGACTACTCATTGCACGTTACATGAGAAATGTAATTCATTATTACTATTACCGAGCGACTTAATGATTTAATTGCACAGTGAGTGAAGTCCGTATTTGTCCACTCGTCGGCCTGAATAGCAGTTAATGAGCGAAGAGCTTTCGACTCGAGTCACTTATGGCATATTTATGGGTCTTAACTGGTTTGCTGTAGCCATATTGCTCAATCACCCACATCTCGCTCATTACATAATTCAGGCATTTTTCTCAGCGCCCACGTAGCTTTGTCTTTTCAAATAAGAACAATGAACGTCTGTCCATCAGTTTGCGTATACGCTTATCTATTGAGTTATCTAATTTACGGTTCTAATAGCTGGTTTACAGTGCGCCATTATGCTTGCTATGGTGCTATGGGTTTGCTGTTACCGAAATTGTTTTAGACTTCTCTTTGTTTGTTCATCTACCTAGAATGAAAATTTACCGTGTTTTCGCTACTTCTTTGTATCACGTATTTGCGTGTTTTTGTAACAGTTATTTTGTTACCTAGTGTACGTAATTAGTTTTGCTTCGAAACAAACCTCCTCAAAGTCATATTCTGTCAATGTAAGGGTAAACTAATTTTCTTGAATAATAGAAGATTTGTTAATTACCTGAACAATATTGTTTGGCAATGTAATTTAAAATAGACTTAGTAATGTTGTTTAAAAGTGATAAAGTCAGTAAAATATCTCATTACCACATGGCTGTGCTTTTTTCGAATTAGATACTTTTTGCTATTGTAGGAATATTTTCTCATTTATCATGGATGGGAAAAAGACGTTTCCTATTTCCATCCTGGATTGGTATCCTCGGAGCTACGAACATGTTTATACGTTGACATGTACACGATCAGTCCTACCTTAATGCTGGTCTCACAACTCTAAAGCATTCAATTACTTCGCGCTAACAAGATTCTTTGTATACTCTTTTAATTCTAATTGGAATGTAGTGTATCCCTAAGCTACTATCGTCCTTATTTTGAACACTGGATTGTCTATTTTTGTATAGCAATGTAAATTTATAATGTTTCTTAACCCTGTCAAGAGTACTCTAGTTTTCGAAGTATCGACCGTATACATTGGCATTACATCACGTAGAGGTACAAAAACAAAAATGTGTCAGTGGCCCCGTTTAGTTTTTTAGGTATTTTCAACGACTTTCACCTAAAAATGTATACAATTATATCTTATGTATTCTTACGTGCCAACCTTGCACTTGTTCATTTTGCGAAAGAATTTAAATCATTCGAACAATATTTATGAATTAAGGAATGGAGTTTTCAGTCGAATAATCATTTATCTATTAAAGAATTATTGCTTCAAATTCAAGTAAGGCAAAATGTTACTTACTAAGAAATTAATTGACATATCTTTGTTTTACATGCATGCATACATGTTTGCATGCATCAGCTGTCATTGTTTATAAGAATCAAGAACCATTCATATACCATAGGTACATACAATTTCTATAAAATTAGTTCTCTGTGAAAATAAAATTTGAAATTAAAATTTTCTTTTCGTTAAAATTCTGGTATTTAGGGATTCATTCCTCTTATTTTTTTTAAGAAAATATCAATACAGCACAGATACATCGAGTCATTGTTTGAAAAGTTTGCATACATTTACGGGAAATTACTGTAGGAATACACATTTTCTATATTTCCGTTTAAACAGTGCCTATTACAGAGAAGTAAGTTTTTATTTGTATTACGCACTAAATAATCGTCTGAGAGCGGAACCACTTAGAAAGTCAGTATAAAATTTATGGCAAATTGTTGGTAACTTTCAACATTTTATGATTTACTAGTACTTTACTTGGACACAATGACTAACTTTCAAAACTAAGCTTAGCAATTGCATCACAAAATGCCTATTCCCTTACTTCTTTACGTTCAGCTTAATGGGATTTATTTCACAATTCACAGGCCATTATGGTATTATAACCGGTTTTAATATTCAACGTTGTCTAATTGTGGTGTAATAACGTATGATTTACTCACATATTAATTAAAGTAGTTTTATAATTAAACGATATGTATAAGATAATATTACTTTCGTCACGACTAACGTTAATGATGGATATCACTGTCGCCTAGCATGTGTCATGACATATTGAATATGAAAGTTGAAGTTTAGTAGAAACTAGAAGTAATTATGATTTGGCGGCATGTTTCTTTGTATTTTGGGGAAACCTTTCAAAGGTATCGTGGAAGTGACGCCAAGTTATATGGGAGGAGGGAGTCTTACCCACTAAAAAGGTGGCTGTCTTCGGCGCTGCGATGAGAAATCCTGGATCTCCAAGGAACGCAACCGGATTGACCGGCGGCACTCGTCACTCATTGTAGCCTCAGAACAGCTGTAGGTATCAAGTTTTTTTCTGTATTTTCTTTCATTTGTGGTCAGAGCAAGTCAGTTGTAAGCTCAACTATACTCGAAGGTAAGTGAAATACGCTCAATGAAAGCTTTATTAAAATACTAATAACTTTTATTTGTGTTAAGTACATAATATTTGTTTGCTGTTAAGTGATATATTTGAACTTTTCTTGAGCTTATTCGTTGAGGAATTACAAAGCATTGTTGGGATCACTAGTAAATATTTACAGTATGGAGCCTTTACTTTATAAAACACAGTAAGTATTAAAAATTTCATGAGAGCTTAACACCATATAATAGAAAATAATTGCTCATAATCCTCGTTCAAATTACTACCACAAATAAAGAGAATGAACAGAAAGCTTAAGGACTTTACAACTCACATAGTACTGTACCGTTCTTATGATTTTGTTTATTGAATATCATAAACGGGTTTGTGGGCGGGTTCCTACGGGATAATAAAGGAATATTGTTCAGGACTCCGGTCTGCCCTTAATAAAACGAAAATAACTTTCATACCCATGTTACTTGGTGTGACAATGCGGCGCTAACCGGATGTCTAATATTCCGAATCATCGTATTATTATGTGAAATATTTTATTGAAGATGCTAAATTTACAAAAAAAAAATAATAATGATATAATGAAAATAAATGACTAAATATAAGGATGGTTTGAAACGCATCTTGATTAGGTGTAAAAACTTCATAGAGTTTTATTTATTTATCACAATTCAATTTAGTTTATTGCTCCAAATTATAAAATTGTGTTCTTTATTGTTTTATTACATTTTTCAGTAAATTTATGTATAATTTTGTTGCATGTCAAATCATTATAAATATTTAATCTGTCGCTTGAGTAAATAACAAAAAGTATATAATTGTAGTACTTTTAACGTATAATTGATCTTATAAATTAGACGTTTTGAACGTATACGGTGTACCATAGTCTATTAGTCGGTAGATCAATTGGTGATTGTTACATGCTACTTTTTGAAAGATTTTTCTCTAAAGCCGTTTAGAAGACGAATTATAAGTAATGATAGAATACTGTTACCCATTCACCTCTAAACACTGATCTTATTAACACTGTAATGAATGTGTTATTAATCTTTTTGTCTGCATTCCGAAGGGGCGATGCGCCTTTGTTAGTAGTTCTTCGAAATCAGAATTACGTTCTAAACTTATAACTGGAATCATTAGCCATAACACATTTTTTATGTTGCTATGGTATTTCGTGTGAACTGCTTTAATGAGATAAAATACTGCAGAGACTAAAATGACTTTAATCATTTTACAACTTGATTATTGGTATTCCACTATGGTTCCCGTTACCAATACTCTCGTCATCGTTATTTTTTTACAGTGTTTCAAAATTCAAAATTATACACGAAGAACACTCAACATATTTAGACTTGTCTTATTACGAATAGCTCGGGCATTTTCCGCCAGTATAGGAATGTACAATATACCGCCAGGGTTCGCTGTCAGTTGCCATAAAACTGGAAACGTTATTACTGTTCTCGAATATATCACGGAATGTGGAAGCATTGTAGATAGTCTCGGATCCAGGAGTACATTTAATGAGGGTGCAGCGAGATGGTTACCGCTCATGTGTATTATTAAGCCTAAGAAGGAATGCACGTTGAGCCGAGGTCGGGAGCGCACACGACACGCGAGCCCTTCGTGCTCCTAGCTCCGTATTTTGGCAGCTGATACGAGTATCGACGCTCATACGTCGAATGTGACTGTTTTTAGTAGTTTTAATAATATTATTTTATTACTAGCTAAGCCCCGTGGTTATACCCGCGTTTAAAAAATGTAACTTGACAGAGTTACACATATGACGGTCGCTGCGTGCGCGTAGAGGGCGCGCGGTTTCTTCCAAAATCGGTCCAGTGGTTTCAGAGATTATCCAGAACAGACAGACAAGCAAAAATTTTAGTAATTAATGTTTTGTTATCAGCATAGTATATACTTCCATATGCATTTGGTAAAAGTTGTTATTTTTATATTACAAACAGACACTTCAAGCTTGTTTATATGTATGGATATTTGAAATATATTTATGTCCGAAATCACAAATATGGAAATTCAAAACCTAATTTATAAAGAAAAATAAACGAGACGAATAGATAACCTCTTTCCTTTGAGAAGTCAGTTAAAAAGTGTTACATATATATAGCAAAAACTTAAATAAGAATTGGGAATAAAATATATTACATATTTAAACTATTTTTTGTAATTTATTACTATACATATATACTACAAAAATGTTCGAAGATTTCCTGATTTCTATAATTTTAAAATATGTAGGCTGAGAAAAATGTTTTAGTACATAAATTTAACTGTCTAATGTGAAAACTTCCTAAGCTATTTAATCTAGAATATGTAGAAATGCACTTATATGGCAAGAAATATTTCAATCCAACGTGCTATTAAGCTAAAAAGGAACGGTTGCGGTCGATCTGGGGTCAAGAGAGCGCCGGTAGCACTGCTTGCGATCTGCCTATCACCGACTCCGCCTAGTATTGCAAAACATACTACAAACATTTGCAATAGATACCATAGAATAAGCTATATAGTTCAGAAGTATGATTTTTGACCTCCGATATTGATGCTCGTTATTCAAATCAAAAGTGCCTCAGCCTTTTTGAAATGAATTCGTATTTTTGTCATTCATTTAAAGAGAAGGTAGACATGAAAATGAAATCCAAGTTAGTTTAGAGTTCTCCAAAAAATATTTTAAGAGTCCGGGAAGTGTATTAATCTTCGTCAGCACTGTGGGCTGCAGCAAAATATTGCGAGGAAACATAAATGCCTAATAGATATCCAATACGTTATCAGCAGTTCATGAATTCTATCAATATGCATTTGGCCAGCGTAATGAACTATGGCCTAACCTTCTCATTCTGAGAAACGATCGTGCTCAACAGTTACATAGCAATAGTGTAATGATGACACAAAATTGGAAATATCAAGATTAAGTAGATCAGATCTTTGGTCATTGTGACTGTAGGGTTAGGCCTTCGCATTTCATAATAATAATCATTTTTGATTGCATGATACCAAAGCAATACCAAAACGATATTGATGGAAATAGATTTAACGGTTTCACAATAAGCAAGTCTTAAGAAATTTGTATTTTCAATATAATAGTTAAAGGCATCGGTAATTGCTTTTAATAAACCCAATGACTGCTACGACAGTGTAATTATTTCAATTCTTTCTTATTCCGTTGAAACTTGCACTACGTCTAATTCGAACCGTATGAAAAAAGGTTATAAGTATTACAATATAAAAGAATACTTGTTACCGGTGAAAGTATAGTCGTTACCATATTCACTTTAGGTGTTTAGGAATCTGAAAACAATAAAACACTAAGATACCTAAAATAACCGATAAATAATAGATTAATTAATAATTTTCCACTACGCCACGTTTCTGGAACGCAGAGAAAATCAATTATTATTGTCTACGGTACTAAAACAATTTAATCAAGCTTGTGTGAAGAAATATATGATTTTTATGTCTTTGTTTTCTCATTGACACGGCAGCTGGTATATCGGCCGCGTATTTTTTTCCATGATTTGTATTTGTGTATTACTACATTTATAATATTATAAAGAATCCGTGTGAGGCTCTATAGTATCAAGAATATATTTTGTTAACAAAGTCCGGCAAAATCCCGCTTCACCGTTTTTTATCGGTGAGTAAAAAATTGAAGGAACATTTCATAAATTGTACTCGGGTAACCGCTAACGTAATTTCTCCATCTCGGACCAACCGTGTTCTGTAAAATGGAATGTCATTATACTATTTCAAGTTTATACATAGACGGAGCTGGTTATCGATAGGAATCTTTGACCTCTGCCCCTCTAATAATCGTGTCGAACGCTCATCATAGTTCTGTGCTTTTTGTTGTACTACCTTTGTTTTTTTGCCTCACTTGTTGCCGATAAAAAACTTTTGTGTATTTACATCATGTTTCTGTTTAACGGTCACAAAGGGATTGTTTGGTAAGGTTAAAGGGAATTTATGTGTGATTGCAATAAACACTTATTATCGAAGTAAGCTTGTCATCGTAAGGTACAATCAGTGGGCAAGAGGCGAGTCGGCATTGGCCAAGTACCGCGTATTAGGGTTGCCAGATTTTACTGAATGATTAACGTGACTGTTAAAATAATAGTCTTTAAATAGACATTACATATAAAAGTTTTACTCGACACAGTTTTGATATGATGTATTATAATGAGATAAATAATATGTTTGACCGCTTTTGTCGTATTATATTTATTGGCACATCTTATAACAATTATTTATTTTTTTACTTAAACCTTTGCATCCTATTATGATGTTATGATACTCTTGGAGTGTTTTGATACCCGATATAACTAGCCAGAATTTGTATTTTTATAATTTTTGAACGTTCAAATACCAAGCTATGAAAAATCCCGTTTAATTTTAGGCTAAATAATAAAAAATCCATGTTAATAGAAACTTACACTAACTTAAACTAACTTTCTTTTAAAGAAAATACAAATTTCCCTAATAGAAAGTCATTCCTGCATGTTAGTCAGGCGTGGGAATAAAGATTGTTGTTAAACATTTGAAGATATTGAATTTCTATTTCTTGTGAACCCTTTCCGCCCATCCGGGCTCGGTGCCCGAGGCATTGTTCCCACTACCTCGTATTTGCTTTTCCTCCGCTACATCCTATCTAGCTATTACACCTGATAAATGTACCTTATACAAATGTAAATAGTGTTATTGGTTGCGACGTAAGGATAAAATATGACATTTAATTGCTGTCTTATTTTAGTATGAGATTACATCCGCGTCCGTCTAACATTTTCGTTATTACAAATAGTAAATTATTATATATCAGAGTAAAAAACAACATGAGTAATGCAATACGTAAGTATTTTATATTGGCTTATTAGTTGCAACAAACCGACATTTTTACAACCGAAAATATTAAGCAAATTATTATTAAAAATCAAGAGTTACTTTTAATAATAATTTGCTTAATATTTTCGGTTATGCTGTTAATTGTTTCTGAATTTTCTATCTTATAACTGTAAAATTAAAAAGAGAGAAACACATTGTTGATGTTATAGAAAGTATTTCGAAGACTCCTATCTACTTGTGTGTAGATTCGGTGAAACCATTTTGAATATTTTTGTGAAATAGCGTTAGTTAATAGAAGTTTAGTAAAGCCATGTTTACGACCTATGAACGGTACCTAGTGACGCCACAAATAATTTACAGAGGCGACAAAATTGAGACGGAGCCGTCGATTGGTGCGCGTGAGTTGCCATACGATGTTTTAAAATTATAATTTATGGCTTATTTAAGTGTCGAAAGCATCGAAACGTGTGGGCGGGACAAGTTAGGCAGGCATGGATCGCTTCTTAAGATGCACTGTCGTCGTTTTGTATGCATTGTTCATCTCCGTGTCATGATTACTACACATTTTTTACTGTAAGGTACTTGAAAGGTAAAGTATAGTATTGATAACTCGATGGTATTGAGCTACGCTTACCTTGTTAAAGGTGGTAGAATGCTTTGAATTCGGCTCTAGCATCAACACCGTCTCTATTTCTGACTTTTAAGTTGTGTTAAGCGCTGTTGTGTTCTGATTTGAAAGTTAAGAAGTAGTCTTAGTAGACTAGTAGTAGTTGGACTTACCTCTTTAGCCTCCTAGAGTCATTTTTTTATAAGATTGAATTATTAAGCATTCAGTCAATCTGATTGAATGTGGTCACAGACGCTTACGGGCATCAAAACTTTATATAGAATGGTGGTTCTGTCTGAAGTCAATCCCGAGCACAATCATTGTCCTTTAGCCCCATATGAAAGTGAACTAGCTACCAAAAGCTTTACGCAAAGGAAACGCAACATCCACGTCACAAATAGGTATGGCGGTGATTCTCAGTGCAACTATACCCGTTCTTTCGCCTTGTAACTCTTTACGAGGCGTTCCAACTTAGTTCTCAGGAACAGCAACGCAATTTAGATCGAACTCAAGATCGGTTCTAATCTTATCTAGGGTTGATTATAAATGTACATGAACAGTGATTACTCACCATTACATGGAGAGTGTACCTGTTTGCTATTTAAATTTTTATAAGTCTGTAGAGACGTAGGTACACTTCCCTTATCATAGGTGTGTATAATTGAGCGTTTAAGTTACATCTTACACGCGTTAAGTTAAAGAAGATCACAATCAGTGTAAACGATGTGCGTTAGAGCGTGTAGCATGGGTTGTGGTTAAGTCTCTCTATCCTCTAGATAGAGTATTACACTTTAGAACATGAATTTCATTTTCAATTTTCATTATTTGCTTTAATGCTGTTCTGTAACTTTTAATGACATAGCGGTGACTATAACGCTTTGTCAGTTCCAGGTTCGATCTGCGGTCATTTAGATATGGAATTAATTAAATGAATTGCAATTTTTGATATATGATGATTCGAGAATACTGGAGGTTATTACTATAATAAGCATAATTTTTAAATATTACAAAATATAGTAACTATTTTTTTTTACTATACTATACCTTTTCTACTTCTCTACATTTATGTGAAAACTAGCTGTTGCCCGCGACTTCGTTCGCGAAGACAGAAATCCAAATACTAAAGTTCATACAAATTTTCAACCCGTATTTGACCCCGTTGGGGGTTGAATTTCTAAAAATCCTTTTTTAATGCTTACTCATCATTTTATGATATGATAAAAGGAACCCCTGTACCAAATTTCAAGATTCTATGTACAGTAATTTCGACTGCGCGTTAATATATAAGTCAGTGAGTTGGAATTACCTTTTATATAATTATACATGTATAAACTATTTAGTAGCAGTGTTCTATTTCCGATTGACTAACTTGGAAGAATTTTCACTAGTGATGTCAATTTAAAATTTACAAAACATACATTTCTTTTTAAATTTTATTTCATTTTTATCTGTATATAATGTGCCTATTAAAACAGCTACACTAGAATGCACCATGTCTTTTATTTATGTTATATAACGAATGTCTAGGTCTCGTAATAATTTCGTAGCGGCTCTGCGTGCAGTCTGATCCCATCCAGATAGTTGATACAGACCTCTCCTTATACGGGAACCCAGCTCGTCTTAGACGCTTTTTTGATTTATGTCTCCACGTTTGGAGTTGGGAGTACGTAGTTTTCTTTCTGACATCCACGATTTTTAAGCGAACTCATTTATTTGTACGTTTTCCTTCTTCATGCTTTATTATTTGTACTACGAACTATAAAATGACGAAAGATATAAGTTAAATAACTCTATTATCCATATACTTTATATGGATAATAAAGTTATTGAATTTGTCTGGTGGTTTTTTGATAACGATAAGGAAGTATAAAATACCGAATTGCTGTTATTGTATTCAGAAGTATTATTATAAACTCTTGACATTACCTCGGGTTTTGTAAAGTTAAACATTAATTTATATTATGGTCGGACAGACGATGTATAGAATTTTTTCCCGCCTTGTCAGGGTAAATCACGATAATGTATTTTTTATGGTGTTACGAACAATAAATTCACCCAATTTTTTATTTGAAGTTCGATTAACAAATAGTATTGCGCTTTATTTCATGGTTAAGTGTGTGACGTAAGGTTACGTGATCAGTTATTTTCGTATTGTGTTTCTATATAGGTTCTATTCAAGGTACACCTGTTAACGAGATGATAACGGTTTAAAAACATAACAATAGAAGAGTTAACTGTATTTTCATTGTGGTTGTATTAGGCAAGGGGTTCGGTTAGCGTAGTCACGCTGATTCGTGGTTCGATCCGATCTGATAAGGAAGAGTACAAAAATATCGAGTAAAATATCGATTCGATGGCGAGATCGTAGTCGTGATCGATAGAGAATCGAAGTGTCACGAGCGGGGTCGATGCCCTTGGGTCAGGGTCGGGGATTCTTGCCTCGCCTCGCATGCAACGCAAATATCATTTCCCCGACGGATATGTCGTTACGTGGAATATTGCACGTAATTGTTTCATTGTTATTCCGCAGACAAGGTCCTTAATAACATCAGTCCTTAGTACTTTTAATATTTTAAAAGTCTCATTTGGTACGGACGCATGTAAGCTTTAATTGAGTTCATATTAATGAAACATAAACATATGTTGGCAATTATAACAGCGAAGCAATAATTATTTTTATGATGGTTTTGTTCAAGTTCACCTTACGTAAATCACGCACGTAAATTACGCTATATCAAAGCTGTAGCAAAATAGTAACAGATCTATAGTCTCCAGTTAAGCAATAAAAATTACATCTTATTAACTCAGCAAAGGTATTAGGTTACTACTTAGCAAGGTATTCTTAAAATACCTCCCTATTTTACGAATACCTTGCTTATGTGAAAATGTAGGCTAAGTTAGTTTCCTTTGTCGATGTCAATGGTAATCCTCTTAAAGTGCCACTCTAGTTATTAAAGGTTCGCAGTTAGCTGATAACCCTTACGTACGACAAAATGATTCTGGTAGAAAGGCACTGGTAACAAATTTCAAGAACTATCGATTTCCAGAATAATTAAGCTCTTAATTAAGGTCTTAAAATAATAGAATAAGGTCTTAAAATAAAGAATAATTAAGGTCTTAAAATAATTAAGGTCTTGAAATTGTTGTGTAAGTCCTAAAAATATATGTGTAACTTTTGGTTTTTAAATAAACGTAGGTTGCTATAATTACACGATTTTTTACGCAATTACGTTCCTTTGTTACGACGTATCTTAAATTCCGCAAAATATCCCATTGTTCACAAATGAGCTTGTAATAAAACATACAAAACTCCATACATTATCCGGTTACATAATAATTCTTTGACGTTGCCGTCTATATCCCATATCTCACACAATCCTTGGCAGTAATGATTATATCTCGGTATAAGCGATTCGTCTCACGTCATGTCTAGCTGAACTCCGGCTGAACTTGAGCGGTTAACGCCAATTTCCTATTGAATGGTATAGAATCACCATAAACCCGCATCCAAGTGCATCGACATTCAACTCAATCAAATATCAATCTTATTTTCTAATTCACAAGGAAACGTGACGCGAATTTATGAAATAAAACAACCAGCTATATATGGAGCGTTTCAAAATAACGGTCAACTGTTCCTTTCTAAGAATGACGTGGCGTCGATTTATGTTCTGACCTAACACCTCCTGCCATATAGAATAAACTGCACGAAAACTAAGTAAAACTATCCTAAATTTATACGTCTGATGATATTATCGAATGTCCGGCTTGTTCTCTAGACCGCATGTTGACCAGAGAACTGGCACCAAATTTGTTTACAAACTTCCCTTGTCATTCGGTATGAAGAAGGCTGTCACTTCACCTGATTAGAGGTGTCTTACCAGCGGAGTATTTGAGTTTTTGTTTGTTAATATTTTCATTAAAACAAATTTAAATTCTATACTTTTAGTTAATTCTTACTTGAGGTATTTTTATTTTTAATTAGTATGATTACATATCAAACTAATTTAAATTTAAAAATTTATATAAAAAATAAATAAAAAAACATTCATAACCTCACACAAAAATTAAATACAGAATTTAAACATACTTAAAACGGTTCATAAGATGTAACTATATATACAAACATACCCACTTTTTAAAAATGGATTCCCGGACTAGATGACAGGTAACATGGTAACTAGACAGGAGGTTAAAGGTCATTACCAACTTAAGTATCTCGTATCGTAATAAAATCGATTTAATCCATCGATAAATCGATCGAATTAGTTAATCGAGCATTGTTATCACGATAAAAGTGTAATTGAGAAGGGTTCGACGTAAAGGGCATAGGTTAATCGGGTAGCTGTTTAAGAAACGGTTTAGGTTTAACGATTAGTATTTAGTTGGTATTTAATAGCAATATAGATATGGAAAGAACGGTACCTATATCGGGTGCTAAGAGCGTATATGTACTTACGAACTCAATTACGCATATGAAGTTTCAGATTTGCGTGAAAAAAAAAATATAACGATGAAATACAAAAGAAAAATGTAATAACAAATGAAAGTAGAGTTTATCTATCAAGCTATTATATTATATATATATTATATAGCTTAATCATCGTTACGTCAGCTTGAAATTGAGATCTCTTTGTTATTCAGGGTAGGAACTACGGACATACAGCTTCGATCAAAACTATATATTTTGTCCGTTCCTAGATCTTTTTCTATTTTGAAAGTTTATATCAATAGGACGTAAACGGAAACCAAACAGAAAATGACAGTATTTAGGGTTTTTTATGTAATGCATTTACGGTCACCATGCAAATACATAAAGTAGAAAAACACAAAGTTGATTTAATCAGCTGCGCCTCGCGCTTTGAGTTTTAATAATTTTGATAGAGTTTATGGATTTGAATTAAAGACTTTTTTTTATCAGACCGAACTAGCAAACAAGCATGCAGTCCACCTGATGGTGAGTGATTACTGCCGGCCATGGACATCAAAAGCAACGTCATATAGAACAGGGGTTCTATCTGACGTCGATCACAAATGCGTTGCTACTCCCGAGGACTGAGATGATAGCCTCATATCTGTATGAGTGAGCTGAATTTCCTGCCAGACTACATGTTACCGAATGATATAGATGATAAATATATTTCAAACCCTTTAAATTAAATTCTGGAGTTTCAGTTTGGTGCGATTTCAAACATACGTAAAAACAGATATATTTACTTTAGAGTCCATGAAATATCTATTACTTTTTATTCTCAGACACACAGAACTTTAATTTTAATTATGTTTTATTATATGAATATTTATTTGAAACATTTCCAATAATTTAATTGCATTTGAGGTACATATGTTCGTTTACCCGTTACCCCTTATTTTTTCTATTTTATTAAAAAGCTGCTCATAATTTAAACTACACATGTTTTGGTATCGAGAACATTACTTTATAGCCTTCAGTTTTTTATTAATCTTCATAAATAAGAAATCGTTTTAAATATGACATGATATGAGACCATAGAGATGAAATAATATAGGCATATAATTTTGCATGTTTCGTGTTGCACGTTTTACTATGTGGGCGGACACTGGTGCATAAAATATTATAAAGATAATATCGTATTGATTGCCTAGGCTTTGCTATAACGTTCTAGAAGGATATTTTATTAAGCCTTGATTGTCAGCTTGTTATTGGAATTTTATTTTTCTGTTTTGCCGTTTCAGTTGTTTTCATATTAAATATATATGAATATTATCTTATTATTTTATATGCTTTCGTCTTTGTAATTTTCGGCCCGTTCTGTTACAATAATTTGTAAACTTTCGTTATAAATCTAGCCCTATAAAATATATCGTGTACAGAATCTGATTTAATCCCTGTGGGTCGAGTCCAAAAGAGCCTCTTCCACACTCAGTTCTGTTTGATAACAGCAAAGTTGACTATTGCTGTGTTCTATATAGTTAGATAGAGAGACATATTTATGCAAGGCGTTCAATTTTAGTCATTAAGGGTTGTAACGCATTTGTGCCCAGCCTCAGGTGGGAATCTAGTCTTTTCTGAGATTTATTACAGATGTCAAGGGGTGGCAGTAGTTACTTACAATAAGTTGGACTGTACGTTAATTATTATACTTTACACTCAAATATTACCACGAACCCAAATAATTGGACTTCATTTACCAGAAAGTGGCCTTATTCAACTGAGATTAATATATTCTAAGGCCTGTTGTGTATAATAATAATAAAGGCTTATCAATCTTAGAATAACTATAAAATCTGACACTCTATTAATTATAACCACTATTAATATGTTTTATCGACACAAGCGACATGTTAAGTAATTAGAAATATTCGCACTACATCAACTAAATTTAGACAATTGTTCGAATGTCCTAATAAAGTAGAGTGACAGATATACCTAAGTTTATCTAGATTGTCATTATAAATTCAGTCCAGCTTAAGTTGTCAGCTATATACATAAATTACTATGTCCACAACATCGAAAACAATTTGATGTCAACTTTATCCATTTCCTGTCAATATCTCGACCGAATTGATCGCTATTTTACCACCTACGTTGAAGCACGAAAGTACTTAATTTTATATTAACTAGCAGAAATAAGACGTACTATACCCTATATTTATGTTCTCTGAAATATCCTGAGTAAGTCTTTGTGATATATCATACGGAGTTATTGTTTTTAGGACAATAGCGCGCTACAAAATCCGAGATAGATGGCGTGCTATAAAACTTGAGTAACATGGGTTCCATCTGTCTTTTATGGTCTGTTATGTAATGTTACACATATGTATATACATTTGTTAGTATTTTTATATAAAAAAATATTGACGTCAAGAAGAATATGTATTCTCGGTGGTATTCATATTTCTTGATAAGCTCTACAATAACAAGATGATACTTTTTGTGTTAACAAACACAATAACGTCATTAATGACTGTTGATATTTGTAACGATCAAAACAAGCTAAGCGTCTCACGAGACCTGATCAGCAGTCTCAATTAAATTTAATTGTCGAGTTCGTACATCATCAGTAACCGAACAATAATTTCATAGAAACAGACTCATAAAACATCGTGCATCGTAATTTAATGTCATTGTTTATGTCTATAAATTAAAACAACAACCAATTAAAATACTCCTACGCATGAGTCGTGCTCGCGTAGACAGCACAGCTTGAATCTCATACTCTTTCGAAAAAAAAAAACAATCTATTGAGTAACACATACCTGAGAAAAAAGTGTGATTATCGAAATTTTAATGAGTCCATAAATATCACGGGAGCGTTGATTGCTAGAAGACAGGACAAATTGGAAAAGCACCCTTCGTCTGATAGTTAACAAAGAAGAGGAGCGAAGGGTCACATTTTTTACCGCGGTCAAATGAACCGCTTTGAATGGAGGCTTGATTTTATGATTTATAGGATCCTTTATCCAAGCTCTGCGTCTGTACATTTTGTTTTGATTGAGGCTTCTTTGAGAGTTCGAAAGATTGATTGTTCAGTAGGGTGTGGGAGTTTTTGTAGATTGAGCTCCAGTGTAAATATTTTAGTCTCAAAATAGATATCTGTTTCGATTAACCGTTCCGATAATTGGTTATTTATTATTATTCAGATCAACAGTCAATTATGGTAAACAGAGTTGATAAAAAACTTAAATTTATGTGTATCATCAATGCTATTCGCATCATAGCTTAAGTTTGAATTTATTTTGAATATCCCTTGATAAAAACAAAAAAGTAATTTGAAACAAAGACCAGGAAAAGACGAAATTAAACATCATTGTCTATGTTAAGAAATCTTGAGGAATTTCGCTTGTCATGGAGCCTTCGAGATAAAATTCAACATTGAAACTCTCAAGCGTCTCAGATTATTCCTTCGAGCATTAACTGAGTGCCCACTTGTTGTAGACTTACGAAACGTTAGACATTCTCAAAATAAAAACCATTTAAAGACAGCTTGTTGAATCACGTAGATAGTGATTAGGTGGGAGTAAACAATCTGGTTTTCCAATAACGCTTGAGCTAAATTGCTTCCCGTACTATTTCGTATCTGTGGTCATGTTGAGTTAAGAGGACGTAGCATTTGTTAGTCACGCGCCGGTGCCCAACGATGGTATTTCTCATTAGGCGGCTCGTAAACAAGGACACTTCGAAGCTTACTAATGCTCTCTCACGACACAGTTTTACGACTATCGGCCACAAATTTAAGTTCCAAATGATACTTATGGGATCGTTATAAATTTCGGGGAAGTATGTGAGAGTTTAATCTTTATATGCTATTAGTTTAAACTTTTATTAGCTAAGATGTTTTCCAGTAGTTCATCTTCCGCCTTCTGTTACTACGCGCTACAGTAGGATTTTAATAGGCTGTAGCCTATTCAAAATACGCGACGCTCACAGACATGAAGTCCTATTGTATAGATAGATAATTACGCACGGTCCCAGGACAATTCTATTTGAGCATAAATATTTGCGAGGCTCGCCTCTGAGTGCAATTGAAACGTCCCACAAGCGAAGTGGGTGCGAGCCGTATCCATTTCCGCAATTTCAAGACGTACAAGACCCGATCGTGTACCGACAATGGGCGCTATCGTGTGGCGTCTAATCACGCAGCCCGTTGTACTGTTAGGTCGGTGCTTCGCCCCCGGCCACTGCCAGGTAATATGCGTGCGAACGATCCGATCGCTTGCCCATCTTGAAGCCAAGCAGTCTATCTGCTGACGGCTTAAACTAAACACCCGTAACGATGCCTTCGCTGTAGTGATACGCGCGGAATGTGCCAGCAGTAGGTACGTAAGCAGCATTAATAAGGAAAACGAAGATTATTTAGGATTTTGTAATTACTAATAAAAAGGTAAGTTAATAAAGGTTCCTTAATCGCACTAGCGATACGATGCTACGTGCTATGAGGGAACCTTGTTGAATACATTATTAATATTCCAGACACGTTATCTATTAAACACTTTTACATTATCTCTTATAAAAGTTTTAAATATGGATTGTCGTCGAATCTTTAACTTGACATCTCTATTAAGGTATTTGCAGATGCTATATGGAAACATTAACGCAAGTAATGATGCATTTGCCTTTACAGTATTCCAGTGTCCGTTGATTTAAGTTACTGAGAAACATTAGCGTCGAGGCTTCTACTTGCGGCATGGTATCATGACTAGAGGATGCCTATCGTTTTTGGTTTACAATGCCGTCTTAAAATTTAAATTAGACAGGATTATGATCGAATGGCAACAACGTCGAATAACTTGACAGTTAATTAGGGCCTGCCACTCAGGCGGGCATAGCCTTGTTCTGAGCTTTGTAGCAAACTTGTCGTTTCGTAATATCTGTCGTGTGTCCGCCCGCCGCAACACAACTGCACCTATGATTTATGGCCGAACAGCCGTTGCCACAGATCGAACTCTTTGTATTCACTGACAAATTATGCGGCTACCATTTACTTTTATACCCTGCTTGTTTCTGGTGATATGAATAAAGCAATTGTCCAGATAAAGCCGAACATTCGAGACCAAATAATTTAGATAGAAACAACTACCGTGCCGTGTTATAGCCAAATATGATTAACAACTACTAGTTGCATTAGTCGCAGATACCAATTTCATTCCATTTTAATTTATAACGTTAGCCCGCGCAATTCTCCATTTTATCGGAGCGAGCACTATTATCCGTTTCATATTTACGGCAACTGTTCAATTATTCCGTGCGAGCGGGTACAATAAATTTTTCACTGGCTACATTCACATCCATGTAACAATACATTCACTTACGACAAACAACGTTTTATTAAGAGCGGTGCACAAAGGCATCGCTGGGCGGCGAGGGCCTTACTGCGGTTCTATGCCAGAAATAAACACTTATAAATCTCTACTGGGTTATATTTAATCACTTGTGCCCTCACAGAGCGCACGTTTGCAGTTGAAGTCTGAATTATTTTAATCCTGTGCACCGAGATATCTTTTATTGTAAGCAGGGGCTTTGTTGGACCCCAGTAAATCAGCTTAGCGGACGGATGGCACGGCTGCTATCTTCCCAGCCTTTGTATTGTACAAATCTGTCACTATTTCTCTTATTTTCACACGGTTGACTTAAATCGGTCGCCGTGTTCCTTTTTCATTTTATATTGCGAGATATCTGCAGATTGCCAATATCTTCGTAACGTATGGGCAAATATTTGATAAGGAAAGACGAGAATTGATAAATGTTGTATGAGATTATTCCTTTGAAGGCTAAAATCCTTTTAACTAAATTCACGCAAAAGATAAATAAATGTGGCAAGTAAATATTTATGAATAAGTAACCGTAAATAAATCAATCCATTTTATTTCCCGTTGTTTGTTTGGATATTCGGCAAAGGAATATAAATTACTGTTAGCAAATAAAGTACTTATCTGTTCGTATTTTTTAAACAGTTTAAAACCAATCATATTAAATTGTGAAAGTTCTGAAATTATCTAATATACGATGAAGCGTAATCGATTCGTATTCACAATCAAAATTAAAGCGCAGAGTCAAAGTAAACTACTTGAAGTAACGTATCAATAAAAGCTATGCACCACATTTTTGTAACCCCTCATGACTGTTAATTTATTACCGTTAACAATAAAATTATTGAATGGAATAAAACTGTTTGATCGTTAACCTACTATAGTAATTATAATAATTATAACATTATTTAAATTCTTTAAGAGGAAGCTATATAATTTTGTATATAATGTTCACATTTTCAATGTGTCGTCAAAAATATTGTACACAATTTTGTAATTTGTAAAAATCTTTGCGGCATCATGGTTATGTTATTATTGCTGTAAAATCAGATATTTAAGTACATATATGTAACTTTCCCGGTAATAAAACAAGTGTGATGTTTTCAGGATACGTTGTGGCTAGCGTGTAAGGCTTCCAACTTAATCAAAAAATTGCACTTATGTGTCTCTAACCTCAAGAATCCAATCCATCCGTTAATAGTATTATCTCACCACAAAAGGTTTCACCTTCAAGAAATCGTTATAATTACCTCAAAGGCTTCCATAGGGTGAGCTGGATTCCATAGCTTTGTTCGGTTGATAGCCTTACGTGTACGATATGCATTTCTGGACAACAATCGCGTTTCGTAATGAGTTTATAGATATTAGTGGAATGCTAACAATTGTATCGAATTATATAAATTGAACTGATAAAATATGTGTATGGTTATAGTCCCATCGGCTTTTAGGGTTAAGGATTATTTCCCTCATCTTTTGTGCTAAGCTCCTTGATTGTTTCTATAAATAAAAAAAAATATTCGAAACATTTTCATAACGATGATTTCCCCTACGGCATAGCGGTAATAACACCGGTTAGATACACAGTGGACATCCGTATTCCATATTCCTGGCTGATATCTGCCTGTTATAACTTTTTTTCTAAGACGAAAAAATTGAATACGATTCACGAGCTACGTTGCCGTCCATGCATGTAAACATCCTATGGAACTATCACGGCACGATTGAACTACGACATAAAATTATTTAAACCAATAAACAATGCCATGTATTGACATGTATAACAATCATCAACAGTGTGCAACTGGCATAAAGGAAGCCGTACGTATAAACAGAGAGCATGAGTATGACGCACATATTGCTACTGTAAGCCACGTGTTCACATAATTGCGGTCAAGTGGCGCCTAAGAAGCTTAACCGCCGACCTCGGCAAACCCGCTAAACGTTCACAATCAGATTATGAATAATATTTTCCCCCTTTTACCTCAAACCGCATTAAGCTCTATGAACAGAACCTTTATTCTAATAAGTTAACTTAAATTTATGGCTTTCGGAATTACAAAGAAGCATAAACAGAGAAATTGAGGCGTTAAAACCCTTAGTGTTCGTGTGCAACAGGACCAGCACCAAATCCAGCAAAAATAGCCTGAATGTGATAAGGGGTTTCCCTTTACGAGGCATTACTAAATTGTCTTCAGAGATCATCTGTGGCTAACCTTACATAGATGTCCAGGGATCCTGGCCTCTTTATTTATTTAATTTAATTATACGCTTATGTAAAAAAAACGACATGGAGTTCTTTTGGTGGTAAGCGTAGTGGTGGTTAGTTTCATCCATGAATCAACTTCTCTGAACATCTGTAATCAACTCCAGATATGATTCTAAACCTATCTGCAGCAAATGTAATGAGACAAATGCGTTGTTATAGTCTTGAGGATAAATTTGGAACGCCTCGGATTACTGTGTATTCCTTGCCACTACCGTCAAACAAAAGCACAGCAGTGTTCAACTTTTCCATTATTATACAGAAACTAGCTGTTGTCCACGACTTCGTACGCGGAGACAGAAAGCTAAATACTAAATTTCATAGAGCTTGCTTTAAAACTGGCGGATTTTCATACAAACTTTTAACCCCTTATTAACCCAGTTGAGGGTTGAATTTCTAAAATTCCTGTCTTATTGCTCACTTACATCATAAAAGGAACCCCTGTACCAAATTTTATGTTTCTAGGTACAGTTTGGATGGGCGTTGATATATAAGTCAATGAGTCGGAATTGCCTTATATATATATATATATGTATAGATTGGTTGTCCCTCCGGAGTGAACCCATAATGGGTTCTACCTACCTTTGAACATACTTACTATATATTAGGTAGATTGTTTGATTGCTACTTTGTTTAAAACACGTAACTCAAACTTACGTGAAATCGCTTAATAGGTCACTAATTTATACATGAAACGTTCACTTAGCTTAAATCGTTAAGCCGAAGAGTTTAGTTTCCATGTGGGTCGGCTCGATAAGGTATTAATATTAAATTTGGAGCGGTCGTGCCGTGACTGTTTTCATAGCTTCGGTTGCCCAATCTTCGCTGCGATCGTTCAACCTGCGACATACCCATTGTTCATCTGCACTAACAAGGCATGCTCTGACCGATTTACGTCAGGAGCTAATCATTTAACCGCCGATGGCTAATGACGGTGGGCAGTATTGTTCCCGGCGAACCGTGGGTTACGTAACGTGTTGCAAACTCCAAACTTCACAGCTATTAATTATGCTTTATTGGCTCTTCAATGGTCGAAGGAGCCCGACTGAGACCGTCGGCTTTGTTTACGTTATGGTTCCGATACTATACCGTAGCTACATGATAATGTTTATAGAAACCGTTTTATATTGACATGTACCATACACTAGGCATAGCCAACAGTTGTAACCAAACTAATAAATTGACAAACGTGCGATATGAAATAATCAACATGTAATACTCATACCTAATCTTATTTTAAATTCGTTTTCTGTTAGTTTGTAATCGAAATTATCACTCAACATCGACAAAAGATTTCCCATATAGATACGAGAACCGAATATCAGTTGCGTAACCGTTTACAAATAAAACCGATAACGGACACGTCTAAGTTACGTGCATCTTGGGAAACCATTAACAGGGTCAATCGCTAATAAGTAGGGAACCAAATTACTCTACATAGGTATTTACGCGAACACCCAACTAATACACGTACGGAACGTATTCACAATGCTTGTGAAATGTTATAGAAAGGCATTTATGTGTGCAAATACAAGAAGAATTGTGTCAAACAAACATGGTTGTGTAATATCGTGGGAGTTTGGTACGTGTTTTCAAATTTAAAATACAATAGAGTCTTTATAGGTAAGAAACGAACTATATGCTTTTACACATATTTGGAAATTACTATTTGTTTGTTTCAACTTCGATATCTAACATATGTAAGTAGAAAATGCTAAATATAATTTTACACACTTACAATTTCTGGACCTTACGTAACTCGCCTCTGGCATTATGAATATCGATTCTGAGCAACACACATGGAATTCTAACTTAATCCTTAACTGATAAGGATTGACAAATGTAAATTTAAAATCATATAATTATGTGTCTTCAAAAGCGAGAAACCCTAGCTCATAAAGAGTCGTATATGCTGCGCCAAAAGTTATGAAGAATGCCATTTTTATTTATTTTTACATATTTTTTAATTTAGAATATCATTTAACATACTAAAATAAATCTAAAACATCTTGTATGCTTCAATCCATGAAGCCGATTAGCAACAACCTATGCCAAAGACATTCACATAAATACAAACAGGAACTTCGTTCTGTCGCAATGGGGTAAAAAATAAAAATAAACGCTTTCTACACTCATAGCCCCACAGTAGGATTTTCTCCTGTGTCATGTGTCATGGACACACAAAGACGAATACACAAACACCCAGACCCAGAACAGAAATCTAAACTCATCATTCAGATGTCTGTCTAGCCGGGGATCGAACCCGGAACCCACTGCATGTCAGACCGGTATGGTGACCTCTCCGCCACGGGGGTCGTCAAAAAATAGTAGAATGAATTGTCCCATTTCAAGTATTTGATAAATCATACTGACAAGAACTAAGTGATATCAGTAGAATAAACAATATGGTTATTATACCAGTAATAGAATCATAAAGGCCTATGAATACTGTCTCTGTGGCGGGCAATTTGCATATTTATGCATTTTAATCAGTTGCTACGTTTGCTTCTACTGGAATAATTATTGCTCGCCAATTTCTTGTTTGTTCGTCAAAGCACTCATAATAGTAGCGGTATAGTGGATTTAATAAGTAAATGCACTAATAGCTGCTGTTTTTCATATGATTTACGTATGATATTGGCCGTCTCAGTTCTGAGGAGTGGCAATGCATCCGTGATCATCTTCAGATAGATCCCTGATCATATGGAATTAGTAGACGATCACCTATGTGATAACTTACCACCAGATGAGCTTGCTTGTTTGTTTAGTATTATTTCTCTTTAAGAAACAGATGTTAAATTGTTGTTAGCTTATTTGACATTAATGTTAGTATAAATTCAAATTATCATTGTTTTTTATTTTTAGGACGATAAGACATCCTCACATAAGTTCTTTGTATCACCCAGTACATTGTGAAAATAATTGAAATATAAGAAATATTGAACTAGGTCGCTAGGAAATAGTCTGTTTAATAAATATAGATCTTATTTTCACAATTTATGTCTCTGAGAATTATTATTATTATTTTTCTGTAGTGAGATAATGCATGTCATCAAAGATGACCTTAAATGCTTAAAACGTGTCGACAAATTACTCAATTTACTCGGAAATTCCACCAAACAAGCGTCATATTTTCAAGAAGGTCTTCAAGGAAATCATTTAATCCGTTAGCGTTGCAGATAAGCACCTGTTAAATTACTTCTCGTATGCTGAATTACCCATTGCGACTGGTTCCGAGATGAAAGATTTGGTTTTAACTAATGCGCCCTGTTAACATTATCTTTAGTAATAACTAGTTACGGTTACGGTTGTAAGCCAGCTGCATTACTTTTCTGTTTATTCATAGAATTTAACTGTTAGGTTTTGTAACAAATAAAATGAAGTCACGCTTGACATTAATAAATTTGATTTATATTTTATCGAAATCTTTGATTGATATTAAAACGTAACGAAAAATACGCTATTGTCACTGTTATTAAGATTTGCTATTACCTGGAATTGAATCTGAAGTCAAAGCATTGCAGATTTGAATAAAAAATAAGTTTGTTCAGTTAATCTATACTTTTATACTGAATATTATAAAGATTACGTAATGTTTCTTTTATTGTAGTAGCGAATGAAAACGCGGGCACAGCTCGTTGTAAGATAAATAAATTATTTATTCCTTAAAATATGATTGTTTAGTTAGGTAAAATAGGATGCTATCCTAGCCAACTGAACAGATTTAAGTAAAAAAACAAAGAGTGATGATTCTTTGTCTTCACGTGGACTACGTTGAAAGCGATTAAGGAATTTATTTCATGAGATTAGCAGCTGCAAATGTCAATTATGTCAATTTATGTAGCTACATAGGAGCATGTAGTCACCGTGTTTTTGGCACATTGTAGCTAAACAAGACAAGAGTTATATCAGAAGTCCATTATAAATGTGTTGTTATTTCTGAGGACGAAGTTAGAACGCCTAACTTAATTAATAGGTTTACCACGCCTTTCAGAATTGAACACGACATCGGGGCGTAGTGACACCAGTCAGATTATAGATAATTCTACCACCTTCAATTTGATTAGTTGAAACAGCCGGTAGTAAATTTATTTACAGTTTAAGTAATTTAGTCTAAGTAACTACTCCTTATGAACTGTTTACATACGGTGAAAAAGAAAATGGAAATGTACACCCTTATTGTCCATACTTTATCTTTTAAAAGGTCATTTATAAAAACTTTATATCTAACTTTATATCTTTAGACATTGAATGTGCTAAACATGAGCTATGACAGACAAAGTAATATTTTTCAGTAAATATAAATGAATTTCAAGTGTAACTAATTTAAATACTAAGTTAATTGTAATTGTATCCTATTTAAAAAAAATCCAGACTTGTGTAATGTTACTAAGGTGTTACTTTCCGTTCACAAATATGAATCGCTTACAAATTAACGAAACAAAACTGAGTTATAGGTCCATGTGGTGATGTCCCTGTAGTTCCGGAATCAGTATAGGGCTACGGTATCCCCTGCCTGTCGTAAAAGGCGACTAAAAGGGGGCTTCCGGGGTTGCGGACGGCAATAGAGGGAGCTCGAGCCGTCCAGTCAAGCAACCTCGGGAAGGACGGCAGCATGTGTGGTCGCATACCGTTTGCTCACAGGGAAGAGCCTGTAAGAGGCATCCCAAAAAAAAAGGGCCATGTGATGTGGACACAAAAGTTTATTTTACTAAAGATGTATTATTCATTTTCGGAGTTGGTTAATTTCAGAAATATCAATACTCAGAGGTACTTAAATTTAAAGTTTTTTATAAAAATATAGAGAAGGTTTATGTAGAACGCATAAAAGGAACAAGAAAATTTCATCAGAAACGACAATCCATTTACCGAAGTATGTAATAAGAAAAATGTTGCTATCAAAATTATCCTATCACTGTTATGCTTTTATTGTTTAAATGTACAAATATAATATTCTAAAATATTATCTAAAATATTTATGTTTCAACACAGTGAACATATATTTCATATTCTTGACCATTACAGATTATAATCAGATTAGTAAGGCAGATCTCCTTCAGTCTGGACATTCAGATGTTTCGGTCCAATTTATAAGTGACTTCGTCGTTTGTATTCAGGTTACAACGTTATGTTACGCACGTCTAATATTTTTACATAATAAAGCAATTTGGGCACGCGTCGTGTTAACATGCGGGAATAAAATGCTTCAACAGATATGAAAGACTCCAGGCGGCTAATGAAAACACGGAAAGTTGCAAAACTTTCTGTGGTACAACTGATTTGACAAACCTACACATTTTTATTTTTTAGTAGCTGATTTTGTTCTCTTTCTGGTTTAATGGGTACAAATATTGACATGAGACGTTTATCCTTTGTATCTGAGGTGTTTGTTGGTTCCGTGTGTTATTATTATAAGTGATTTTACAAAGTTTGTGGTCAATATATTATTAGCTTGAATTGATTATTTAAGGTCAGAGGAATAATATGTATTAAATAAATAAAAGTGATTGATCGAGGGATTTTCTTAATCCCTTATATTTATGCATTATTTTGATAACAGAACGAACTCTATCAAAGTTATCATTGCAAAAAGTGCAAGAATCTACGCTCACAATGCAGGCAAAAGAAAGACATTATTCACGACCGCGACAGTACCTACATAAAATATAAAAATAAGACACGATAATGCATAATGGCATTTTACAGGCGTCTCGTTGAAATGCGAATAAATTAACATAAACGACACGACGATGTTTCGCAGGCAGCATTTACGGAACAAGCTAACGCAATAAATATGTAAGTAATGACGGGCTGGTAAGTTTCGCGAGGGATGTCGCGATTTCAGGCCGGCGCCATAAATAAAGATTTATTATTGTTAGATCCATGCCACATTAGACCAGTTTTTAGTGCAAGTTTACACCTAAATGGTTGTTTCGCATGGTAGCTGCGATGTTTTTACGCTCCAATAAACTGTTTATCAAAAGTGCATATGGTGTTTGCGAGTTTTCGTTACACTCATTTTTAACTTCTATCTGCTGTGGATGACTGAAGTGTCAAGGTTTAGAATGTGTGCTTAACGCAAATAGTAACATGACATAATACAACGCGTTTATACTTACTTAGTAGACAGGAAGTAACGCTTTAGTTATTTTCTTTGGATGCATTCCGACATGAATTTTATTTGACTAAGTGTCTTTTGGTAGTAGTTACCAACTAACACCAATTAAAAGTGTCGCGTTTAGTTACTTCATTCATACAAAAACTATGTAATGTTCATCGTCAATCATGCCCTTTGCTATACGAAGCTATCATTATACCATTGTTGTCAATTAGTTCCGTTACATTTCGCACGCACTGATAAGTGTGTCAATTTATGGGAGCAGTCGATAGTTTTGTTCTGTTGCATGTAAATAAGGCATTCAATTGTGGCTTATTTAGTTGTAGAGCCCGGAGTTATCAGCTCTGTACATATTTGTAAGCATATTTGCGATCGCGCCTACGATTTATTATACTTGTACACCGAATGGCCTAACGGACGCACGGAACGGTTCACCGAGCACGACAATCCATTTTTCTAGACCAAATCTGAGTGATATTACACGTTTACTTAGATTCTATCCATGTGAAGTCGTGACCGCCGATTTGTGAGAAATTGATAAGTGGACACAAACAAACTGCCGGAAGGCTTGTTGTGGAGGTATGGAACATAATGCGGCGATTTAACGAACTCATGGTGTATGGGAAAAATTTATGGTATCTCATGTTACGCTTTGCCGTACAGTTGTCATTCGGAGAGCGTAAGCGATGGTGCGCGGGTATATCGGGGGCTATCTACTTTGTGCATTGTTAGTTTCGTGGACAGAATAACAAGTCTATCGAGCTATTAGCAAATATGAAACCTTCAATTAGATTGCGTTTCTAAACGCCGTATCAACAGTTGGCTATGGGAAATAACTAATTGTACAGTTACAGTAATTGCCGAACAAATCTCTGAATTAAGTACCGTTGTGTTCAATTATAATGGAATGTTTAATGTTACCAAATAAATTAATTAACGTACATTCAACAAAGGATAAAATTTCCATAAATATCAATATATGGCTTACTATTTTAATATATTTTTACATTTTAACTACCGTTGACTCAGTTATATTAAGTTGCACTTATTTATACATAATTATATAGGTAGTAAGACATATGTATGTCCTATTAATATTTTACTTACAAATAAGTCGATAATAGTTCAATTATAAACAAAAGCACTAGGCACTAGCCGCAACATGATGTCGAATCTGGCTTAATGTTCGTGTAAAGTGAAATAAAGTTTATGGAAGATACATGAAGGCAATTTTCTTACCAAATCTGGATACTGACATGTTATAATTTCTAAAGCTTCCCTTTAGCTACTGCATCACACGTTTACCGTGAGAACTGACGCCATCGGCTCGTTATGGCTTGCGTGTTTTAATGTACAAACGTGAATTTAAACATTGCCGCATGAATTATTGTGCTTGATTTGAGCTTATTATCTATTGAGCCCTGGGCGATGACGTGAAATGGCCACGTTAGAATTTATGCCCTAAGTACCTCACACATTTAATAATGAAGTGTTATACCGGTCCTGATTTCGACCATCAAACATAGTGACGTAATGATTGGATTTTAAACGCTAACGGTTTTAAATTGCTGCGAATCGTTTGTAAGATGCGCTTTCTAATGTGTGTAACAGTGAGCATGTGATCACTTTCTTATTACATAGTACCGTATCTGTTTTGAAGAAGGTCTGATAATTATAGATGTGGTTGGTCGGTAATGTTTCTATTTTTTTGTATTGTTAAATTACCAAACGAGCATCTTTCATGTTAAATTATCATTGCCATTTATAAATATTTGCATTTAAAAACAAATAGTATGGGGAACCTACCTTAGCTACGACTAGACATGTGTTGCTATAACCATACCACATTCTTCAAGGCAGAGCATAACAGCGACAACACGAACACGAAAAAATTCACTAGTTACAACATATCACCAAAATTAATAGACGCGAAATTATCTTGTTAATTACGTTTAGCTCCCAATACCACTCCGTCTATTTAAACCACGGTTCAAATGCAGATCTTTTCAATACAAACAGACGTGATGAGTTCGTCCCATTTTTGACAAATGGAAGGACGGGTCAGAGAGTATTTGTTACCGATGATTGCAGCGAACAATCGGAATTGAAACAACGGTCGTACGGATTGTATGCCGTCTCCAATCTTACGTAATTTCGGATCTATTACTGATTCAACCAACGCCAATTGTTTTGTGATGTTGTTGCAATGTTTACAATTGTATCTTTCTGTAGACACACCTATTACTCGTTTGTTACTGATGATTAATCGGTAGTTTGAAGGTTGTAAGAACATAATGGGTAATGGATACGAACCAGATGTGACACTTCGTTTATCATTAGTAAAATATGATGCTGTTTCTAAAAACTAATAATAAAGAAGAAGGTTATATAACAATACAGACAGGACATTAAAATATGACTTTTAAAACGTTTGTACCCGTATTTGCCTTTTACCATACAAGTTTCTATTGGTTACATAAATTGACCTTTATTTAATTTGCCTATGGTCAGTGACATATTAAATATATCAAATAATAAACTACATAGTTTGACTAAAACTAAATAACTTACTATAACTACGTCATATTCGTCTGCAACGGTTTAATTAGCAGATTGCAAAGTGCACTGATTGCACAGATTGAAATAACTGGCCAATACTACGTATTAGTATTGGCCACCCATCCCAAAAAGTTATGTCTACCTTATTCATTTGGCAATTGGAGCTTGGAATTTTCTTTAGACAAATTAGTTTATTCATGTTGGTATAAAAAAATCCAAGCCTTAAATGACGTAACTACTGTACGATACAACTGTCAAACGTCAACTCATTCGTTCACAGATCTTTCACTCGAATTATTAATTCGAATTGTTATTATGACACATTAAATCAGACTTTCAAACAGTGAACACATCTTTTCTTTTCTCCTGTGGCCATATCCCTTCAATTCACATAAACAATTCTTATATGAGCGAAGTAGCAAACAAGCTTGCTGTTCACCGGATAGTAAGTGAAAACTGCCGCAAATGGAAATCTATAATCAACCTTAGGGAAGATTAGAGTCCTGTTGTAAGATAGAACTAAGTGTGATTGTGGTACTTCCGAGATCGAAGTGTGTAGACTAATATCCGCCATACTGACCAAGTATGGATGGGTACTAATCTCTCTAACAGAACTCTCGGAGACGTACGTTTTCTTACGATGTTCTCGTGTGCCGTTGATGTATGTTTCGAAGAATAGAGTTGGATGCTAGCGAACCCATCCCGGTTTCGCTATCATCAACCAGATTGATTTTCCAAAATTTGTACCCGATTGTATTGTAGATTTAGGTTAATAATTGATTGCATGATCGTTTACAACTGCCTACTTCCATAACATAAATCTATATTCAAACTTCGATTGAGTAATTTTATTGTTTCACTTTTATAAACGAGCAGGAATAACTTGTTATCTTTCATTGTTAGTCGAGCGTCGAAAATATTGTGTCAGAGATTAAATATGGCCAAACGTGACCGGTTGGTCAACCGTAAACAATGCGAAGCTGATTTGAGATCACTTCGTTTATGTAATTGCTCTTTGATTCGTATACACTAGGGTTATGATTGTGCAACATACGTGGAACAGAAATTTGGCAGTAGATTTTGTAATTGCCGAAGAATCAGGGTGAAGTGATTGTTGTACATTTGAAGTTAGAGCTCTTTAAAATGCTTTGATTGCTAAATATGTATGTATAAGTACAACATAATAGTCAATAAAGAATATATAAGTGTATCGAAAGAATGAATGTGTGCGTTGTGACTATGCCGATTTTAAAATGTCTACAGTTTCTAAGAACGTACATATGTTTCCAATGCGCAATCTTTGTAAATGGTTTGTTTTTTATTAAAGAAACTAAAGTATTAAGCAAACATGAAGTCTAATTGATGTTAAGTGGCCACTTCACCCTACAAATACCAATAATGGCCTCCAAATAGGATTCGTCTTAGGATAATATATTATACATAACAATATACTTTTTTACTATTCCTGTTGCGAGTTTTTGTTGACTGTAATAAATTACTTAACAGTAACCGAAGCTGTTAAGTAAAATGTACCATGACTTTTACATTGTAGGTGCTGCGAACTTCCGTTAAAGTTTCACTTTAATTTCCGCCGAGACATATACGGCGCAACTAAGACAAATTGAACTTTTAATTGATTCCCCTAGTTTAGGCGTAATGGTTTGTTAATGAGCTACAGTCAACAAATTGGGTTAATAGTGCAATAAAGCAACAAATTATAATGTTATGTAATAATAGTCTATTTTTTATTTTTATAGCATTTCCATGTAGTATATTCATGGGAAATGTATGTACAAGGGGAACATAATCTGTATTATAGAATAATGTTTAATGGTTTATTTTAATAGACTAAAACCAGACTTTCTCCCGGTGGGTAGAATTCTAAACAATCATAAGTAAATAGTTATGGATTACGCTAAGCAATGATATATATCATGACATCCCATTGTCAATTTCACATTGTAAACATCGCTGGGTTATGAATTGAACAAATCAATGGAAGGCGAAATAACAATTTATTTATCGCGCTGCTTGTTTGTGAGTTCGCAATAGTGATTCAATCTGAGCGAATAATAAATCGTATGCGGCTTCCTATTATTATTTATTGGAAATTGTATCACCGTCTGTCTACATATTTCATCAAATTTACTTCCCGCTCACTGCCCACGACGCGATGTCGATACATTCACCGGATGCCAGTGTTGTAACCGAAATGCTTGGAGCTCATGTTACCCTAGTACCAACGCTTCTTAGAATATCATAATCATATACAAAGTAATCTTCCATAATATACCCATTATGCAGTCGTATTGTATTGCTATCTTGGTTTTATTTTTTGTAGGTTGTTGTCACATAAAAATCCATTGGAAAGATATTTTAACGATATTGTCAATGATTAAGCAATGATGAACAACATACAACTTACAACATAGAACTTTTTACTAGAACTAAAATCCACTTTTTACGATGCTCAAAGAATGCTGGTATCTACAATCGATAATTGAAAAGTCAACAGCTTAATCTATGGATCTTTCGATCTTGCTGTGAAATGATCCAGATGCAATCACACGTACATATTACGGGCTTATGGACTTCATAATCGCTTATCAGCATTTTGCTCGAGATCAATTAATTAAAAAAGTTGAAATAACGAGAAAAAACGACTAAAACAAGATTTAGGCGACGTTCACATTAGACGCGATATAGAATTTGGCTAGAGGATTAATATTTACTTCGTCAGTGTAAAGCCATTTTCTCGACTTATTTTTTTTTTTTGCATATATATTGCACGTTCCGTTAATATGAGTTTAAGTGTATTTGCGTTTATGCGGATTGTGACGTATGACATATCATTAGAATCGTCTCAGTTTGGAAAGTGGCATATGCTATATAATTTTTTAAAAAAGCGCGTGCAAATAAGGGTAAAAAGAGGGGGAGTGACGATTTTCTTTATTATCACGACAATATGGGTATCAAATGAAAGCTAGTAAATAGAGCATTCTAAATATATATATATATATATATCTCGTAATACTCTTACTTCATTATTTTGACGAAAACTCCTATTAAGCGTTAAATTAAATTTATTATTATGAACAAAAAAAACATTTTAAGCTGTCGGGTTTTTTGTTTTAATATTTTTAACAATGTTACTAGTTCTAAATATAAATATACCTAAGAAGTCGGTTTGACATGTATTTGAATTTAATTTAATTCGAAATTTGGTACTATCAAGCAAATTATATGACCCGGACATTTAATATTATTTATTTAACTATGTGTCTGCTCATTTTCGTGCTAAAATTATTCATGAAATTAAAAAGAAATTATATTAACAATGCAACTGTTATTGAGACTAATTATGCAATAATTGCATAAAAATATTACATAGTGCAGACCTAGCTTAAGTTACTGGTCAAACGAGTTTAAGGTTTATAGAAGATTTACCTTTAAAGCTGCTAATAAACTTGCTCTGATTTTATTTACGATATAACGGACACGCTTACATAATAGTTCGGAGTAAATGTCGTTTAAACAAAATAGTAAAATACGAAAGCCCGCTGTGCTTTGATGAGGTATAAAATAGCATATCGGTGTTTTTATTCATAGTTCATTTACTATTATTATTGATATTATTTTTAACATAGTTTTATTGTTGGTGTTATCGATATATCAGATATACTTCAAATTTATTTCAAGGTATACTTATAAATAGAAACAAGTGTAAAGAGAAATAAAGAGAATAAAGAGTAAATCACTGTGGATATTTCGATAGTGGAAAATTACAAGGACTATATACTATATTTACGGTTTAAAACTAAATAGCAATATAATTAAATAAAGTAGAGTATTTTTCGATGGCGAGGACTTACGAAATATATTTTCGTTAGCCAGCTTTGACCTTAATCTGCTAACGTATTAGCATACATACATTTAAACTAGTATTCATTGATTGTGCCAATATGTAACCAAATCACACCTGCATAAATGTGGGATGCCTGAGTAATGTTTTTAGATCAAAGATGTTCTACTACGAGTACATAAAACTACTTTGTGAAGCGGACATTTTTAAGTCTCTATTTTCCCAAAAACTCACGTTAAATCTGTACATGTCTGCGAGATACTTCAAGCGTGGCACCTTCTTGAACCCAACGTCAAGTTCACGTACAGAATTAGTCTTATCTGCCCTACCTGCCCGTATTTGTATGTACACAGCCTCCGCTCTGGCTATGCAACTCGCGTCTATTCCATCTGATTATAGCATTATCTCGAACATCACGACAGGCCGCACTTGCGAAATCTAAGATTCATTTTTATTGCATGCACAACTCTTATCTCGTGATTTAGTTACGGGCTAGTGAGTTTCTTTGTGGGTTTTGTTGAGGTGTAGAGATTGGGTGCTTTGTTAACGAATATTCTATAGATTCATGTAAAAATGTATTTGCCCAGTATTGAATAGCCTTTTGTTAGAAAATTAAAGTGAATGTTCCCACATAATGATAACACAAAACGTAAAAGAAGTCATAAAAAATGACAAATGATTCGTTTCAAATTAAATGTATTAAGCATAAGCATGTTACATTTATATATATATGTGTGTGTGTGTGTATGGAATCTATACTATTAATACTAATACATATCTTACCGTTATTGGCGTTAATGGATATCTTTTGTGTAAAAACTTATTAAATGATCTCTTACATCAAACATATCTTACATCCTGTCAGAATACGTACACTATCTATTGTAATTATAGCTTATTTTATTGTATAATCTACAATTTAACACTAAGTAGGTAATTCCTGATCAATAAAACTGAGTATTTATCATGTAGCCTTTATGACTACCTGGTATTTATGCAGAATCCGTCATTTCATATCTGATTAAAAAGGGTTATCGTAGAGATCATGACAGCTGGCAAAGTTGTGAAATCTCAGAATCATTTTTATCGCTAGTAACAACCTACGATACCTTTGTGTGTGGTCTTGCAAAATATTCGCTGAGGCGTGCTTAGTAGTTATAATGTTGAGAATATGCTAAAAAACAAGCCAAGAGAAAAAAAGACTCGCCTACTGAGGCTTCTGTTAACATAATATAGAACACAAATAGTTTAATTTACACTTTTATGCAATTTGGGATCGTATGCGCCAGCCCGAGTCATTCGTTTTTTATTATATGATATTTTCTTTTAGAGTAAGCAACTTTGAGTTTTTATGGGTAATTATATATTTTTCTTAAGTAACTAGTGGTTCGATGTCTAGCAGCAGGTTAGTAGAGACTGTTAAATGCAAACTTTTTAACATACGTCTAACTTCTTTACAGGAACATAACAAGCACAGTTGTTATGAAGATAAGTAAGACTATGGTATAGATGGTATGGTACTTAAAAAGTCGCACTGCACTTCTAACAACTACAAATTCTAACTTAACCCTATACAGACCTTTAACATAAATCATTTATAATGAGCATTACTGAAAATTCGGTACTAAATTACAAATCTGTTTCTAGTTCTATTTCGATTTCTAGCTGATGGAGGTCAAAGGCCTGCGTTGCATTGCGTTGCAAGGAGGTAATTAGCATATTTAATCACTGCGCTACTGCAAGCAGCTACTACATAGCTACGATACCATATAACTTTGACCCGAGATGTTAACTGCGAAATAACTTGGGAAAGACCAGACTTTAAAATTGGAAGACGCCCGAAAATTTACGCTATAAATTATATTTTTTTACTGGTGAATTATATTATAATTAAGCTTTTATCGTGGATACATTTGAAAGTTTAGCGAAACATATAATTGAATCTACTGTTAGCGAATCAATAAACATAAGAAGGATTGATTTGACAGCTTTGATTGACGATAACACTAAAAAAAGGATGTACGTAATCCTTTTTTTTTGTTAAGACCGAGAATGTTAAGACACTATAGACAAAAAGAACTCATCTTTAGATGTCTGCCATTTCAAATGTTGATAATGATAATAGTGGCCACATCTCCTACTATGGTAATTTAGAGATTTATACCAGTAGATTAGTGAATAAGTGAGTAAGCTATTTTTTTAAATATGTTCATGGAAGCTTCCTTTACCCATTTACCATTCTCAGGGAATAAATTTCGAAAAATCTAATTTTGTGCTTTTTTTTTAAACTAACACCTGTACCAAATGTCATGTTTTAATATAAATCAATTTTAGCTGTGCTGGCTGCCCATAGTCTTTCAATCCGTTATTGATTCTTTTAGTAAAGATAGTCTTTAAAATAATGACAAGTCTAAAAACATACATATCAACTACTACAGATCAAGTAAAGCTACAGCTGTGTTATAATGATTATACTCGATGCTAGTTCAGCCTCAATTGTGAGCAGAGATGATCTCTGACATATAATTGGTCATCATTGGATGACTTCACTGGAGTATCGGTTGAATGGACCGTTAATTAACATGAGTGATTATGCAAAGAGTGATCACTGAGACGTGAATTGTACTGTTATGTGCGAAGACGCAATACTTAATACATTTTTGATATGTAAAATAATAATAGTTTTCTTTTCTAGGCCTTATATAGACGAACCTTCATCATACATTGTTTTTTTTTTTTCAATATTATCATGGTTTGATTTTTTTTTATAATATAAAGTTGAAGTAGTAAAGGAACAAGTAGTCCACGTGATGAAAATTGGTTACTGTGGCCCATGGTCATCTGCAAGCAACTTCACATAGGACAAAGGTTACCTAAAGTCAATCATAGATAAGTTACTACTCCTGAGGACTAACATGGTCGCTTCATATGAAAGTGAACCGGCAACTCACCTTTCCACCGAAACGCAAGAACTGCTTCACGCTAGAAATAGGTGTGGCGGTGATATTTCCCCCGTCGAACTATACTCGTTCTAACACCTGGTAAATGTTTTGCATAAAGTAAAATTTAAAGCATTCTCATCAT
>MOOZ01001367.1:843942-856031 GCA_002930495.1 Cecropterus lyciades | reverse complement strand
CGAATAAAGTGTAACAATTTTACAAGTTAATTTTATATGTAATAAATAAGTTACTGTACTTCCAAGATTTATATATGATATAATATTTATAAACTTTGCAAAAGTTTTGAAGGTGGTGGAACTCTATGAACAGCAGTGTAGCGCTGTTGTGTTCTTGTCTGAAGGGTGGTAAGGTGTGGTAAGGGAGAATATTTTTCCGTGGCATTCTATCCTAGTCCTCTCCAGGGTAGCAACGCATCTGCGGCTAACCTTAGGTAACACTTTGATATTACCTAGGGTTGATTATACGAGTCCATGGGCGGCAGTAGCCATTTAGTGGGCTGCATGCTAGTTTACTACTTCCCTACTATAAAAAAGGTGTATTCCTCATCTCAGCTCAATCGGGCACCGAAAATTGGATTTTTTTGAAGGTTTGACCAAAACATACATATTTATTTACTCACAAACATTACAAGTAAGACCTTTTGAATAAAACTTAAACATTACGTATGAAACGATGGAAGGGAACGCATAGTTACCTATTTCTATAAATAAAACACACAATAGCTAAAAAAACCCTTCATCGTGGAAAACACGCGTGTCATACTTTCCACAAGCTTGCTTACCACACTATAAATCAAAGAAAAGGTAAAACAAAACATGATAATAGTTCAAGCACGGTCGCGTGCTATGTGGCTATTATTAAAAATAATAATAAAGTTAATAGGCGATGACTTAATGATTTATTGTCATAACTCTTCACGCGCCTATTTATTATTAACAAATACTTAACATTGGTGAAAAATATATAAACAAAAAACCCAACTGCTTAATAACGATTGGTTGCCTTCAGTTTCATTTTATAAGCACATTTCTTTTCGTTTTTATACTAATTAAGCACATTTTTTAATAGCCGACGCAAAAAGAGGGGTGTTATAAATTTGACTGCTATGTCTGTCTATGGACAGTGGTCGTAACTCCTGAACGGGTGAACCGATTTGGATGCGAATTTTTTTGTTAGACAGCAGGTTTCCGGGTGCTGGTTCTTGAGCATGTTTTATCAAAATCGGTTCAGTCAGTTATAATATATTTAAGTTAACGCTTTTTATGAGTTTCCGTGAAAAAAGTAAAGTGTCATAATATACATAGGTAGGTAGGTATATATAATTTTCATTTGATAGTCATATATTAAAACAAAGGCGTACCTTCCCCTCTCTTTTCTCCCATTAACAGATGCCCATGGCTGGCAGTTGCCACTTACCATCGGTGGACTTCATATTCGTTTGCTTCTTTCATATACTTTTATATTTAATTAAATTAATTACTTTCCCTGGATGAGCGGGGTACCCAGTAATAAAGGCAATCAACTCAGTACACCCTTGCGTTGTTTTGTAGCAGTACACTTTTCCACTATTCATATTATAAAAAAATTAGTAATTATCACAATATTGATATAAAGTTCACTTAAATTTATGATAAACAGGGTGTCACATAAATCGTAGATAAATTTGTGAACTCGTATAGATCACACTAAAGTCTTTCTGAATTAGAAGATTAATGAATAACTTTTTTATTCTTGCGGCTCTAGCTCAATCACGTATAATACGGTAATGAGTATGCTATGCGTTAAACCAGCTCATCTGTGTACCAAATTTCAGCGAAAGAGTAACAAACATACATATTTATGTACATCCTCAAACACTTGGGCATTTATAATATTAGTAAGATGTTCGTAGTATTCATATTAAGGTCACAAGATTTTATGATAAACAGGATGTCCTATATACCGTGGAAAACCTTGTAGCCTCAAATAGGTCACACTAAGACCTTTATAATCATAAGATCAAAAAGCCGACTTTTGTTTAGTAAAACCTCTCGAGAAATTTGTTATATTTTACAAAATGCACACCCTCCATTTCACCTTGATTTAAGACTAGATAGAATTAGCAAACTAGCATCTATACACCTAATATATTGAAATATATTTGAAATCATACCATATATTTGAAATCAAATACGAATTAGTACTCCCGAGGACTAAGATGGTCGCTTCATATGAAAGAGAGTCAGCACCACACTCTTCCGCCGCAAGGACTGCTTGAAGCTAAAAAGGTGTGACGGTGATACCTCCTCGGTCGAACCATACTCGTTCTACCACCAGAAATAAACATAGTAACAGTAGGTTCAGCTAGAAGACTTTATGCAATTAAGATTTTAATGCAATAGGTGACTAAATAACCGGTTGTCTTCACAACTTGTATTTGAAATTGCCGTTTGAGCTTTCAAAGGTGAGCTTTATGATCCGATACAACATAAGTTACCAGAAGGTTTTAACTTTAAGTGATACATTACAGTTAATAATATGATATTACTCATTATATTTAGTTTATTTAAATATTATTTGACAATGTTGTATTGCACAATATGTACAATAGTATGTTATATGTACAATTAAATAAAAAACCCATACACATAATAATAACTATAATATGGAAAATATTCAGATCGTATTTATTTGCAAAAATTCGTTTGGGGAACGGTAATAACTAATGATTAGTCTTTATTGCATTAAAATCCATTTCGTTTACTAAAAGTTATTACAAATGAAAGTTACTTTATTTATAAAAATAAACGCGGACAAAATTGCATACCGCAGCTAGCTCTAACTTAATATACTTCTAAAATGATTATTATTATTAAAAGTCTATGTAGTTATAGCGAATGCGACATTAAGTAATTCCTTAGCGCAAAGACAGATTACTAAAATTAAGTATTTCCCATTAAAACATTAACTCCTAACCCGAGGGCCATGAAAAATGATCGTTAAGCATCTATCATTACGCTGCAAGGGTCAACGTTTACAAAAATGTGTATGTGACTATATAACTAATTTTATAAGGCCACTAAATTTTGCTCAACTCTGGCGCATATCGCGCCGACCGAATGTTTCGTATTTCGCGGCCGAGTGGTCGAAGTGAGGTCATATGCATACATTTTGAAGATGGTAGATCGAGTATAGTTCGACCGAGGAGTCACCACCGCCACACCTATTTCGAGCGTGAAGCAATTTCAGCGTTTCGGTGGAGGGATGTGGTTATCGGCTTGCTTTCATATGAGGCGACCATCTAGGTCCTCGGGAGCAGGAACGCATCTGTTATTGATTTCATACAGAACCCCTGTATTGTATGACGTCGCGAACAGATGTTCATGGGCAGCAGTGCCCACTTAGCATCAGATGGACTGCATGTTCGTACACTACGCTCGTACACTACATAACCTTGCAACTTGCAACAAGGTAGATATCGAACGCTACAGTGACGATAAATTTACATTACATTATTTTATATAATATGGAGTAGCAAACGAGCAGTCCACCTGATGGTAAGTGGCCACTGCCGCTCATGGACGTCTGTAATCAACCCCAGACAAAATGTGTTACTAGTCCTGAGAACTAAGTTGGATCGCCTCTGATAAGTATATCCCCTTTAGTACAAAATTCAAACGAGAAGACACCAATTCAAAGTGCTGTTATTAGACAGAAATAAGTATGGCGGTGAAGCCTCCGGCGTCGCACCACATACAGTTCTACCACCTTAATATGTGTACGTGTTATCCATTAGGTGGTTATTATTTAGTAATTCCAATATATTATGTCAGAAATTAATGTAATTGTAGAATTATAGCTTCGGTTTTTATGACGGCGTGACGGAGCGGTCACCACACCGGTCTGACATGCAGTGGGTTCCGGGTTCGATCCCCGGCCAGGCAGACATCTGAATGATGAGTTTAGATTTCTGTTCTGGGTCTGGGTGTTTGTGTATTTGTCTTTGTGTGTCCATGGCACCCACGACACAGGAGAAAATCCTACTGTGGGGCTATGAGTGTAGAAATCGTTTATGTTTATATGTTTTCCTGAAATATAATGAAACAAATAACATAACTTATATACTTTTCGGTTACTTGTTAACTTACATATTTTTAATTAAATATTTTTTCAATGCTGAATCCCTTTTTTATTAATCTCGTACATTAAGGTTTTAGATATAAAAGATAACAATGAAGAAGTACTTTTAAATGATATTGTTATCGTTCTGAAGTGTAAATTTAAGTCGTTCAAGTAAATGAGTAGATTAAATTTTTTCTTCTAAATCATATGTCAATGTAACTAAATCGCATCCATTTAAACTGTGGTTCTTGTTATGTACTAACTAGCTTTTTCTCGCGGCTCCGCCCGTGTGGGTCATGTACCACAGTAAAAAGTATCCAGGCCATAAACTGTCCTTGTGCCAAATTTCATTCAAATCCAATCAGTAGCTTTTGTATTTATAATATTAGTTAAATTTGTAATCTTATATATAAAATTCTCGTGTTACAATGTTATTTACCTTACTCCTCCGAAACGGCTTTACCGATATTTACCAAATTTTATATTCAGTAGGTCTGAGAATCGGCTAATATCTATTTTTCATACCCCTAAGTGATAAGAGTTGTTCACCCTTAACATTTTTTTTTTAATTTTTGGACATTTTTTTTTTATTTTTTTTTCTATAATGTGGTATTAAAAATACATACAACCCAAAATTTTTACCCTTTTATCACAAACCTCTATTTTTAATATCCATTTTAGTAATTTAATCATTTATATGGCAAAACAACGTTTGTCGGATCAGCTAGTATACATATATATCACCACACCTGTTTCTACAAGGACTATGAGTAGTATTAAGTAGGAATAGTATTGCTTGAAGGAGGTTGTTTGCGTTTCGGTGAAAGGGTGTTGTTGCTTTCTCAATTTCATATAAGACGATCGTTTTAATCATCGGGAGAAGTAATCTGTGATTGACTTCAGATAGGACCTCTTATATTTTAAAAATGTAAAATATTTTACACGTTAAGTCCTTCGTCTCCACTGACATTAAGAAAAAGTATCGTAATATCTGTCAGTGCTCCCCTGCCACCCTCTCATCACCCCACTAGGTTTATTAAAGAAACATTATATTATTTTTACCCCACTACGTCAGAGGGTAAAGTTTTTCGAGCGTATGTATGTATATATATGTATTTATGTATGTTTGTTTGTATGTATGTCCATTTCTTTGGCACGCGCGATTGTGACGCATGACATATCATTAGAATCGTCTCAGTTGGAAAGTGATATAGGCTATATAATTCAAAAAAATGGCGTCTGCAAATAGGAGGGAAAGTGGGCGGAGTGACGACTATTTTATTATCACGACAATATGGATATCAAATGAAAGCTATTAAATAGACCATTCTAAATAAACATATATATATTGTAATACTTTTACTTGACTATTTTGACGAAAACACCTTTTAAGCGTTAAATTAAATGTATCATTATGAATAAAAATCGTTTTTAGCAGTCGGGTTTTATGTTTAAGTATTCTTAACAATGCTACTAGTTTTATAATGAAGTGGTAAAGTAGTCTGTAATAAATTCTAAAAATCATTAGAATCCTACCTGAGGTTGGCCACATAAGCGCTGCTACCATTGAGTACTAAGTTGGAACGTCTTAGATAGTATGTCCTACAAGTATGTCCCTCACCCACCACACACTTCAACCCAAACCAGAGCTGTGGTTTGGTACACAGTTTTTACGAGGCAAGAATAGGTATGACGGTTGTGCCTCAGAATTTTAAACACACACTAAACGCTATCTACACTCATAGCCCCACACTAGGATTTTCTCCTGTGTTGTGGGTACCATGGATACAGACCCAGAACAGAATGTAGTATCGTGGGTACTATGGATACACAAAGACGAATACACAAAAACCCAGACCCTTTTTTTTTTGTAACGAGGGGGAAACCTTCAAAAGGTTGACCAGACGCTGTGGGAGCAACGCCGGGTTATGTGAAATTTTTATCGCACTTAAACCCCCCCGGTGGCCGTCCTCAGCGCTGCGTGGATGACTCCGGGATCTCTAACGGAACACAACCGGGGTCCTCCAACCGCGATGCCCCTTACGGGCTCTTCCCTTTGAGCGGACGGCATGCGACCACACACGCCGCCGTCCTTCCCGAGATTGCTTGGCTGGACGGCTCGAGCTCCCTTTGTTGCCGCCCGCAACCCCGGAAGTCCCCTTTTAGTCGCCTTTTACGACAGGCAGGGGATACCGTAGTCCTAATCTGGTCCCGGAACTACAGGGACAAGAACCCAGACCCAGAAAATATAGTAAACTCATCATTTAGATGTCTGGTCTGGCCTGAATTGAACCCGGAACCCACTGCGTGTCAGACCGGAATGGTGACCGCTCCGTCATGCGAGTCGTCAAAGGATTCAAGCCACAAAGGTTCTTTCATCTTTACTATCCAATACGGCACCACTAACCCAGCACAATGATATGGAATAGGGTATAAATGAACAATATTTTTGATACTATGTGGTTATTGGTCGTAAACTACGTCGCGTCAATACACCAAGATTGGTTATCTACACGTGCGTATCACATAAACGTTATTATAATAGATTATAATATTAATTAGTTTATGACATTCTATTTCTGATATATAATATTGTATTTTGAAAAATATGTTTTATTCACTTTATTGACCTCTTCTTCCTGAAGATCACCGTAGCGATGGAATGCTCGATATTTAAAGAAATCTATAAAGAGATATAAATAACATTATCTTTGATTAAGTTTGGTGAAGTAATTAAAGGAGAAGTACTTTTTAATGCAAGAATAAAATAGAACAAAGACATAGGTTATGGTAAAAGATAACGAATTAAAATGGGAGCACCAACGCCACATCTAAATCTCCACATAAATTGGAAGTGCCCCCCGTTGGCCTATGCATAAAAAAAACATTCATTCATTTCATTTCATTTTAGAACAAAACTCAGTTATGTTCCAATTTTAGGGATTTATAAAATCTGATACACGAAGCATCTATCAGGTTTTATATTCCCCGTACTTAATAATCAGGTAAATAATCCTGTAACAGACGATAATGTTTTTCCCAGTATTCGCGCCATTGCGATGAGGAAAATCAGCTATAAGTGATAATAACATACAATATACACGAACTAGACATCGACAGTTTTATTTTCGTTCATAATTCCTGTTCCTCTGTAATTATATTCATTGAAATTAAATGAATATTTGTTTTTACACTCCAGCAGTAGTGTAAGAAAAAAATATCTGATGAAATCGGAATACGACGTCAGCTGAGATGATCCAAGAAACTCAGCACATTTTACCACCTAGTTTTTTACATGGGCAATAAAAGCTAGCTCCAGTATCTTGCCTTACATTTGACTAAACAAGAGTGTTGTTTGGCATCTATCATTTTACATCATTTTTACGTTCACAGCTTCCAGATATAGGCCTCCACCATTAGGGTTTATTCCAATTTAATTTGTACCGCGTGGCGTCGGTCTTGAATAGCACAAGGTCCCTCTCTTCTCGTGAACATTGTAGGAAACGGCTAAAGGAAAAAAACATGCCTGGAGCGGTATTGGCAAAAAACCCCATTAGAGGAGTCTATGTCTAGCAGGTCTCAAGAATATGCATTGCTACAAATTGCGCTCTTATGCGACATTTATACTAGACCTTCCAGCTTCCAGGATACATATTCTGAGTTGATTACAGGTGTCCTGGGTGACAGCCGTTTACCATTAAGTGGACTGAACGCATGTCCGATTCCAAATTCTTTTCAAACCAGAACATAGCAGTGCTAAATGCTGTTATAAGGCAGAAATAGGTATGGAAGGGACTCCGCTACATTTTTGAATGTGATGAACATTCGTTTGCGAAATAATTATCGCAACAACCTACTACTTCCTTTAAATTGTAAGAACTCATTAACGAGTACATAATGCGTAAACAATATATTCCGTTGGTAGTGTAAGAATAAATATTGTAACTGACAATTTGTGTCTCCGTAGGCCTATACAAAATATAGATATTTTATTTCATTATTATTATTATTATTCAAGGGGAAATTATATCTGAGAATTCTCCATAACACACTTAAGTCTTGATATTTTAGTCTACCAATTTTCATTTGGCCCTCATTCTTATACTGAACGAGCTAAAATACTATTGCTTCGCTAAGGGAAATAAAAAAGTCGCCTTCTTTAAATAGTGTAAAATATCAAAATCATAAGTAGCCTATAAGTCGCCCAGGTAAATAAGCTACATCCATGCAAAATTACATGTGGTCCTCGCGTGACTGAGTTACAAACACACGGACGCACACCATCTCATTTTCTATGTATTATTATAGACATAGATAGAAACTTAAGGGGGAAACAAATACGAATATGTCGACGATAAAAAAATATAAAAACTATGGAATTAAATCTTTTGAAATGATTATTTATAGGTAGGTAAAGGCAACGCTTTGTAAGACTAACAAAACGATGTTTCCATATTTATTGCTATTGATTTACTTATGTAACCCGCGTTTCGTGGAACACGCCATTTAGTTTAAGTGATTCGGCTCATCGCCAAAACACTTCGCGATATTTTTCATTTTAATAAAAATTGTAACGAATATTTATTTACTCACTAATTATAACAGGTAAATATAGATAGAAAATGTGTGTGTGATATAAAAAAAGTTGTTATATTTCCATTCTGCAACTAAGAGACCTAAACATAAGTATGGCATAACATTAGAATCACCCTATACAACACAATAGATTCAGTCAAAACTTTACAAATGAAACATAACATCCGACAACTAAATCCCCAGTGGCCACATGAAACGTAATAAGACAATTATAATTCGCAAATTGGGACAAACGCGATGCGCGAGCGCAGAATTGCGCATGTGTGCGTGCCGAGGGTACGTCACCTTGACACGAGGCCCCACGGGGTACTATGCCCGTCCTTATCTAACGCCTACGTAGCCGGACCGCGAGAGAGAGACGCAGTCGTCCCGTAGACGGACGCTTTCAGAACGCTACGCGCCTCGTTCGCCGTCCGTCCGCCATTTTGTTGTTCCTTTTGTTGATAGATTATTTAGGAGCCTCTTCAATTATTTCTTTTTTTCCCATCCAGAACCGACAGCGAAGGCTTTATGGCCCGCCTTTTATTAGATTTTGTGTTTCGTAGTGGTATTTTTGTTATAACACGGGTGTTGGGTTACGTCATGCTTTCTTGTCAATTCATTATTCACAATTCAATTACAAGTCGTATGAGCGCGTGAACTTTGCCCACGCGACGAGGCAATACCTACGTGTCTTTCAAAAACAATGGAGCATCCGATTAACAGACGCCGGGAATTTTTAGGATGATTAAACATATTTTCTTAATCACATTATATATTTTCTTGAAACATCACCGACCACTTACATAAGCGATACACGTATTAGTATTAAATACGCGTTAGAATAACTAACGCAATCACAAACAAAAGATAAGATAACAGTTGGCAAGGTAGCTTTGTCGCGTTAAAAATTCAATACCATTCCGAATCAAGTTTGAAAACGTACGTAGGTAATACGAGAGTAAAACAGACCGAGTTTTTCCTTATTAAACTCCACAGTGAGCTAATTATGTCGGTCACATAACCTGAAAAAGTATGTGTACATAAACGGTGCGGATTGAACTTTCGATACATGTAACGCCATCTAGCGTGTAACTTGGCAAACTACCGACGGAGACAAGGTTATACGCCGATGTCGTTCAGTGGTTTATTTTTATAGCACATCTAATGTAATTTGTGTCCAGGTGCTTTATAATGTAATTTTATGACGTCAACAGTTATTTTAGAACTCGACTTTTGATGTTCGTGCGATATTTGCCTTTGCTCTCGTGTTTGGACGGTGATATACTTACGCAAACAATTATATGGGTATCATTAGGTTTCAAAGATAACAAAACGTGGTTCAAGTTTCTCAAAGTTTATTATTGGTTTACGATTATGAGAGATTCAAGTGATTTATTTAAAATTAAGACTTTTATTGCATAACTGATAAAAAGTTGATAGTTTCATGTAACTTTATTGTTATTAGATACTTAAGTAAATATTCCGTTCAAAAACATATTAATGAATTATAAATCAAAATTTATTAGTAGAGTTACATTTTGACGCTGCAATTTGCCCTCTTACACTAATCCTAGTAGTGTGATTGGTTTTATAGTACTCACAAATCAACTTCTCGAGTGCAAAGTTTACAAGAAGTCAGACTTTATTTCCATTATATAAATCTTTGACAACGATATCGATATCAAAATCACTTATACCGGTGATAAAGCAAATATTGGTACATTTATCTGGTGATAGATATCCATACATACATACAATAAAAATTAAAAATCCGCGTGTTTGTATGGCATCGTATTAATTTGTAACAAAGGTAGTTAAGAGAATTGAGATAGACAAAACTTTTCTATAATTTATAAATTTTTTGTTTGAATTTGCATTAAGCTGAAACTACTATATTTAATGCTAAGTATTAAATATATTCATAGTTCTTATGTGGAGGTTGCATTTAGTATTAATTTCATTAAAATTAATGTACGCTATCAAAATTTATTTCGATTCAAAGTTATGTTCATTTTTTTAATAGTTAAGAATATACCAGAGTAAAACGAAGATGATTTCTAGTAACTACGCTTTCATAATCCAGAATAATATCTTGAAATATTAGCTCTCCTGGTCTTAATTTCATTATAATGTATATAGAACGCACGGTCGATAACTCGAATTCATTAAACGTAAACGTTTTCTACACTCATAGCCCCTAGGTAGGATTGTCTCCTGTGTCGTGGGTGCCATGGACACACAAAGACGAATACACAAACACCCAGACCCAGAACAGAAATCTAAACTCATCATTCAGATGTCTGTCTGGCCGGGGATCGAACCCAGGACCCACTGCGTGTCAGACCGGTATGGTGACCGCTCCCCCACGCGGGTCGTCAAAATTCGTTGGTGTCGATTTTTATGTTTCTAATATCGAAAGGATTCATACATTGTTCTAAATTCACAAAATGATATGATTTGCTAATAATGTTATTTTTTTAAATATGAAATTCCGCTTCTGTTTGTTTGCATCCGCAAAACCTAAAGGAAGTCGATGCTTTAAAATTTTTAGGTACAAACAATACACCAAAAACAATTTAAATCCTTGTATACTAGTGATTATACAAATAGACACAACAGAAAGGATACCACTGCCTTCAGTGCAAAATTGGCTACTGTCGACCAGATACTTAGATACTAAGCACTTCACCGTTTTTAAAAGGACCAATGACCACTAAAAATACATTATATTCCGTATGACATTTCAAATCAAATCCGAATCATAAATGTCCGTATTGTTGAGTAATGTCCGAAACGTCGAATTTCGTATTTACCTTTTTTATCTAAACAACAATTTTATATGAAAGAGGTTATCAAGTTGTTATCCTGAACTTGTTATTTGCAAGTTCAGGATAACAACTTGGATAAAATTAGGAAGGGTTAAGTTAAAACTATTGTATCTATGAAAAGATGTATCACTCTTTACTTATACACTCCATATTATTAATTTGACTGTGTGCTTCTCTATTATTTAATTTGGCTCTGAATGCCATGTTATGTTATAATATAATAATATGCAGAAATATTTATAAATTCTTCTCAATTTAATAAGTATGTTCTTAAAAAGGGGGTACGAAATGTGTTTAAAAATTTAAAAAAATAGTCTACCAGGTGGAGGAAACAGTGTAGCTCGACCAAGGAGGTACCGACGCCTCACTTATTTCTAGCGTAAAACAGTTCTTGCGTTTCTTATGTCATAGACCTCGGGAGACGCATCTGTGATCGACTTCAAATAAAACCCCTGTCCTCCCTACAAGTAAATCCTGTTAAGTTGCTTACAGATGGCCATGGGCGGCAGTAGCCACCATTAGTTGGATTGCATGCGTATTTGCTATTTCATACTGTTAAGATAAGCTTGATCTATAAGTTCTGAGATTTAGATACATTCATTCTATAATAGAAAAGCCTAACTATACAAGAATTATATCGAGGATCGTTTGGTTAATCGGCCGGGTAATACTCAAATTTCACTAAATCAATAATTCTAGAAGAAAATAACAACGAAGGTTACTTAAGTACTTTACCGAATGTAAATTATCTTAATAAC
>MOOZ01001367.1:775586-794161 GCA_002930495.1 Cecropterus lyciades | reverse complement strand
TTCGCTGAAATCATATTTACACATTTCTTAAAGATGATGCAATTTTATAAGATTTGTGTTTTTTTTTGTTTTTCTTTTTTTTCTCGAGGGGCGAAGGGAAGAAGTGATACCACCACTAAATATGATTTTGAATGGTCCGCTACGCGGGTCATCTATACTGTGTCACAACAGTGTAAAGTGCTGCCTTGGTCTGGTTTATAGGGTGTTGTAAGAGACTTGTTTCAGATGATTCAACTTAGTTCTAAGACTTAGCAATGCATCTATGGTCGATCTAATGTAGCACACCAAACCTATCTGGTGTTTATTGTAAATAAATTTTCATAATTGGCCATGACTACAAAGCAAGAGCATTGAATGCTACTTTAAATTAATAAGTAGAATTACAATACTAAAAATCATAAGTATGTGAAATTATGTGATTCCACTGTAGAGGTGTCTCTATCACATCTATTTTTTATGGAATACACATTCTGGCACATGTGAGGGAAAATTACGAGTATTATTTATTGCACACTCATATCTAAAAAGCGCACCATAAATCTATAATTAGCGCCATCTATTATTGAAACATTAACTTACTAAGGCACTTTAGTAAAGTAGTGACATAAGTCCAATGTCGTACAGAGTAGTTTAATATCGCCCTCATAGATGGCATTGCTGCCATCATTCATACGAGCAAACACTAGAGTACATGTGGAATTACATTTTTAAAACTATTCTTGTAAAGATCTAGACCTTCTTGAAAACAATACATGATCATTCTTCACTTTTTATAAACAAATTGATTAACAATTTTGTATTTATAAGAGCTGGGGTTCCCAATTTTAATTAGCCATGGAACCCTAATTGATCATACTGCTTTTTTTTATAGAATTTTCTTGATGGAATCCAAGCCCACTGTATCAATAACTAAGTATTTTAAATATTTTCGTGTAAGGATTTGAAGAAAATACATATAACCATTATAATGTACAACTATTTAACGTGCCTTATGAAATTTTTATTTTTACGAGTATTGCATAAATAGTTTATTTAAATCTTTGACATATAGTGTGGAACCCATGTGACCCTATAGAGAACCCCAGGTTTTCGTGAAGCACCATTTAGGATTCGCTGGATTAGAGCATCATAATTCCTTACTGATTTCAATCTTTCTAAAATATTATAAGTAATTCCACATTCACATCATGGGACATACCAGATTCTTACTAGAATGAAGCATTTCTTCCATTTTGGTGGAAGGGTGTGGTTGCCAGCTCAATTATATGTGAGGTGACCATCTTAGTTCTAGGGAGTAACAAGGCATTTGTGATTGACTTTAGATAGAACCCCTGTTCTATATGACGTAGCTTACAGATGTCCATTGGCAGCAGTATCCACTTTCCATCAGGTGGACAGCATGTTTGCTACTTCTATTGTATAAAAAACTAGCAGATCCCCGCGGTTTCACCTGTGCTTAAGAAAATTGTGATGATGTGAATGATCTGGTGAATTGAGTTCCTGTATGGTAGGGTTGGAATCAAGCCCAGCATTGCTATGTTCTCTAATATTGTACAATATTTTTTTGTTCTATTGTCTATAGTTTTCGCAGCATACGCGGCATAAAGAGTTTTTAAGCAATTTTCTTTACACCATGGTTCACATTACTGAAGTTTTAGCACGGACCCCTTATTTGTTTCAGTAATAAATATAGCCTATATTACTTTGGAATAATGTATAATTGTAATGGTGAAATAATTTTTAATTCGGTTCAGTGGTTTTAGCGTTATTTCAATACAAACATACAAAAATACAAAGGATTCCTCTTTATAATATAAGTATAGAAAAAAATCATAGACATGGCTGTGTCAAAAGAAGTTTGAAATTCAGTCACACATTTTTCATATTAGAAATCAATTATAATTTTACTGGTGAAATAAAATATTATATGGAAACTAATTAATCTTCTCCATTTAACTTATGTAAAAGATTTATTAGTTTAATGACAAAAGTTCACAAAGGATTATTATATATCTTTTCTTAAAAGAAACTGATACTTAGCAGCAAGATAATAATAGGTCAATGATTGAAAAGATGTATTTAGTTTAAAATAGTATTAAAATGAGGTAAAACGATTTCTTTTAGCCATATACGTTAATCGAAACAACGAAGAGTATAAGGTGAGGGATGATCTGAACATTGTAAACAAAACTAAGAATCAAAATAATTCTATAAAGATCAAATTGGCGCAATCCTAGTTAGTTGGTGTTTGTAAACATAACCTATATTTGTATTACCTAGATTGTCCAAGCATTCGTTGCGACGCCTCTCGCATTCACTCTCGTCCATCTCGGAGGAGTCATCGGAGTCCGGTTCGTCGGCCTCCTCCGCGCTGGAGTCCCTGTCCGGGCCTCTTGAGGAGCCCCCGGATCTTTCGGTATCCCCTCCAGACATATCACCGTCCGCATCGCTGTCACCCTCCACTTTCATTGACGGCATCTCGCCTACAAAGAGTATAATTAAGTACAAGTGATTGCTTGATTCAAAATTATAATTTACAGATTTTCGCTCCGTTCCAAATAATAACAAATGTCAAATTGTCAACGTCGACCAAACAAATTAATGTCAACATCAAAACGTCAAACAGCTGTAGTTTATTTTTAATTGCTTTGTACGGCCTTGGCTTCTTGTTTTTTAGCCTTTAAGATCTAACTTTAGCCCATGGACGTACCGAGGACCAAGCATTATGAAAATTAGCATTTCCAAAAATGAACTCTATTTTAACGTATCAGAGTATTATACTCTGTTATTCCTTAAACAGGGGCTGGCAGGAGCCGACAAGGATAGTTATAACTAAGTCCTTTTGTCTCGTTGTTCTATTCTTAAATAAAAAAAGAAAAAATAAATTATTATTTTGCCTATTTTTCTTCTTATGGTAGCCCCGTGAAGCATCATTAATGTGAATCCAAAAAGTACGGTGACCAAAAAGTGTGGTTAAGTAAAATCATAACTGTTGTATAACTTTTTTTTTTGTACTATTATTACAATCTCCCAAAAAATGAAAAAATGTGACAAAGATTTTGATATTTGTGTTTGATGAAAAAATAAAGAATTATATACTACATACTATTTGTATTTATTACCCGACTGCGTCAGAAGGAAGGTAATGTTTTTCGAAAGTGTTAGAACTCTTTGTGGTTCGACTCCGGAAGCACCACCGCCGCATCTATTTCTGCCTAATTACAGCAGTATTATGCGCTGCTGTGTTCTGGTCTGAAGGGTGTGGTAAGGAAACATACTTTTCCAAAGCATTCCATCAGAGTCCTCAGGGGTAACAACGCATCTGTGGCCAACCTTAGGTGAGACTATGATCTTACCTAGGGTTGATTACAGATGTCCATGGGCGGCAGTAGCCAGTTACCATCAGATGAGCTGCATAACGAGCATGCAGCTCATCTGATCATCAGCTATTTGCATACTACATATATAAAAATTAAGGCTAATAATTACCATGTCACACCGATCCTAATCAAATAGTGCCTGCCAGTTTTAAACAAGACCAAACTACTACCAAAACCTACCTTAATTAAAATAATTAAAATAATAATAATAATAATGCATAAAAAGTCTGGCTGCTCTGATACCCTATGGACACCCAGATTAGAGTGACATCATTTTAGACGTAAAAATTCCAAATAGATAATATCAAAGCAAGGTAGTCCGCACAAGTATGATAACCTCTCCTTGTAAGTGATCTTCCATTGCAAAAGTATATAAAAAGATATGGCGTTCTTTGTACAGTCCGTTTAATTGTTATGCAGTCACCGTTGCTTTTGGACAATTGTAAGATCATAGGAGTTGCCAATGCATCACGAGTTTTGAAGAACCTCTTGTTATAGCGCTCCTGGATCACTTCATTCCATATCTCGCACGTACGTGACAGAAATGATCGCATCAAATGTTTTAATTTATCAATAATTTCTTTATGTTCATATATATTTATTTTGTATTAATTCATCAATTAAGTTGTTTATGAACACCCACAATCATTTTTCCTATGAGGTAAAGTTGGCTGTTTGAAAGTGCTGTCGTCGTGCCGTTGTCCGAAAAGCTTTAAGCCCGTAAGGAACCAATACAAAACAATTTTGTTTAAATTCTCAAATACGTTCTAAATAAACAAACATACTATGAGAACGACCCTAAGGTTCTTGATTTGGGTATGCAAGTGAATTTAACCTCGGTTTCGTTAACTTATTTATCCATTGATTGTCTTCAATGTCTTGTGTCATCAACAAGTAATACCGGAATGGATTTTAAAATGTTCAACGATTGTTTTAAGAAAACCTCAAATGAAGAGATGACAGGCCCTAATAATGAAAGACCATTTAAATATCCTCAAAAAATCTTAGTTACGTATGTTCAGGTAAAAATATAAATAAAACAAATTTTATCTGATATTAAATTTAATAGGTACTCTATTATTTACATTAAATTGTTCTCTATTAACATGGTATTTATAATATTTTATTTATTCAGTTGTCAATATATTTTATGTACAGGACTATTTATAAATTAGATAATAATAATATCAATACTGTGAAGTCTCGACAAAATACACCTTCAAGTTCTAGAATGTTTGAGATATAAATAATTTTAAGTTCACCTTCTAAGATACTGATGGCTAATTTCTTAACCCGGATATCTCAAATATGCCATAATGAAAAAATAATCAAGAAACACAATGAAATAATAAAATTAGTTTACAAAATTTAGCACCTCCACATGCTATTACATAAATTCATATTTCAAATCAATAAAATATCAAAAGTAAAAACGTGTCTATGATCCGAATTACACAAAAATATTGCCAGTTTAAAAGCGTTCACAATTAATATTTTGAAACATTTTAAACACTAATAAAATATCAATGATCACGAATTGGACCACCACTAATTATTATTGTAAATGACATCCAATGAATCAATCGTAAAAACACTATGACACAAAACCACAAAATCAGCACACGAAATACTAAAATGGTAAGGATTTAACGTAGGCTATAAACGTACATATAAAATAACACATTACATTACAATTGTGATTATTTAAAAAACTGTATATTGACAGTGTTGCCACTACTCATTGTGGCCTTATGTATTTGGCACTAATTTATTTGGAATGCACAATTCTATCTACTTAGATATTACGACAAATGTTATGAGTTAACTCCAAATGTTTATTTTGAATATTTAGAATTTTGCATTCTTCAAACAATAATTTTTAGTATTTTCATTGAAACCTGACAACCGTGACATTTCCTTAAAGCACTAAAACCTATGCGATTTTTTATGGAAAGGTCGCAAAGTAAAAAAATGATAAAGAAATAACAGATAATTTCGAAGATTTCTGTAAAAGCCAAATAATCGAGAGCAGACTTATTGGGTAATTAATGATTTCAGATTGGAATCGGCTATAACAGCTAATAAGTATTATCAGAGAATAAATTGAATTTGCAATGTTTTTCAATAGAGAAAAACTACCATTTTCTGTAGGTAAGTATTTATAATGGTCAGAGACTCTACCATTAATTAGAAATTTTTAAATGTTTTTGCCGTAATTGAAACAAAGGAATACATTACCAAAATGAAATAAATATTTTTAACATAAGGCGTCAATGAAGCCACAAATTCAGTTGTCAAGTTGCAATAAAATAATAATTATCAAGGAACACGCGTCTTTTTCAAAAAGCGACAAACACGCCGACTACAAAACATCGTTCAAATGGTGTCTGACAAAAGGGACTAACATTGGCCAAAAGACTGAAATAGGTATATTATAAAACAGATATGTCGTTGTAGAGTGGTGATTAAATGGATATAAAATATTGCTTCTCTACTTGCTAGAATAGCCGTTTTAAATTACATCATTCATTTAATTGGAACTATCAAATTCCCTACCACATTTCCTTAAGAGAAACCCACGAGAAGGCTAACTACTGGAGATTTTTTTTCAAAAAGTTCTATTATTCTTTAATATCTACCGTACAAATTTGGCAATAGAGATATTTTATTGTTTATTCGTCATTTTAATACATTTTTACTATTTATCTATCAATTTTTATTACACCGCAAAATATAAATTCCGTTGAGTTATTGTTGCCGTGTTTAATTAGGAAAATATTACGATAATAAAGCGTATTCGTCTGGTCGATTGTAATTTCATCTTATTGCTTGTAATTAATATTTTAAGTACTATTTATCAATAAAATTAGTACAAAATAAGGAATACTGCTTATAATTAAAGACAGAATATTGTCAGAACTAAATTTTTCAAGAAAATTAAGTTAATACAGCTCGTTTTGACGAAAAATTGTTTGACAAAAAGTCTTTGGCAGAATCAATTTCAATGGTATAATTTATCATTCTTTTTTAAATTACAATGTAGGTTTTAATGTTGAAAATGGAATATATTCAAATATTTTAACATTAAGTATTATAATTGGGTTGGGTTCAAATTTATTTAAGATTTTAAAAAATTCAAATAGGTATTTACGAAGTTTATAATGAAGGAAATATACCTATTTCGATTACAAAGTGAACAATTATTATTATTCAGTATTTGGTGATTTTTACCCAAAAACTATTCCTAACGATTTATCAAAATTAGAAACTCGGGGAATTAGGTACACCGCACAACTTCTAATTTCAATAAACGAAAATGTGTATAAATTGAATTTTTAAAAATAGATAACATCTATGAATAAGGCAGTTTACATATTAATAAGTACTCGAAATGAATCCGTTCTGTCGCTCAGTATATACCTAAAATCAGACCACGATGATATATTTGCCAGTCCTATTATTGTGAGTGCACTGACAATCAACAGTCGACGTACCGAACCTTACATCATCAAAACCAGTCGTAAAATTACATTAACAATTTAGCACTCGCACGTGCGACCGCAAACGTTTCGCTCAAGTACACGCCGCAGACCGTTCGTATTCAATATCATCAATAAAATAATCACTCTCGTTCATACTCAGATTCGGGAACACATCGCTAAATTCTATATTTCCGTCTACGTCGCCACGTTCGGCCGACGGGGCCTCGCGGAGCGTTCGCGGCGAGCGCGTCTCACCCCGAAGGAAGTACGAGAGCAAATGTAAAACCACTTGCACGAAGACCAACATCAGTTCGAGCGCTCCGAACTTCGCTACGTCACGCGTCGCACACTCCGAGCGGCGCGGGCGTCGCGACGCGGCGTCGGGACGCTGCGGCGCCGCACGCGTGCGTGTGCGCGCGTCCGGGAACGCATGCGTGTGCGTGTGCGTGTGCTAGGTGTGCTTCACCCAGTGCGCCGGCACCCACTGCGGCTCGCGCTCGAGGCTGTTGATCTCGTTGAGCAGCTGCTGGTAGGCGCGCTGGGTGTCGTTGTTGATGATGATCATGTCGAACAGGTGCCCCCACCGGACCTCCATGTCGCGGGCCGTCGCTATTATCTCTTTCAACTCTTCCTCCTGCAAACGTTACGTTATTTGATAATATTTAAATCGTGCTATTAGTATTTTGATACCTATTAATGGTTCGTACAGCACACGATATTGTTTTTCTCACTTTCTTTTATTGATTGCCTAAATAAATCGGTCCGCTAGTTTTAAATATCACCTTGTGTAGACAGACAAACGTTAAAAACAAAAGTTTGAACTAGATGTTGAGTCGTGAAAGGTAAAATTAAATAGACTTATACGTAGTTATGTACTTGTGATTTTGATATTCCAAATTAATCTTCTGAGGTATCATTTACCACATAGAATGCATACAGACTACTCAATAATTGGAAACACAGCTAATATCATCAAACAATCATTTTCTAATGTCTATGAAACTGAAGTAATAATCTGGTATTCCGACTTCATAGGAAGTGTTCATAGACGCCTGTGGACATCTCCAATAAGATCTGAGGCCAATCATAATTTCGTCTTATTTACAAATTAACTTGGAACTCAAAAGTAACAAGAATCCATAAACAATCCAACTAACCTTGAACGCTTCTCCGTTCCTAATCTTCTTCTGACGGAGCTTCTCAAGGCTGGGCGGCGCTACGAACACGGTGTACGGCTTTAAATCAGAGTTTCTTAGAATCTTCAGCGATTGTGGATGCAGGTTCAGCACGCAGATCTTACCGGAGTTCACCACTTCACGGATTGCTTCTAGTGATGTTCCTGGTAAGAAAAACAGATGTTAGATAGAGATAGAAATATATATTAGTAAGATAGAAATAGCTGTTAGACGCGTGTGTTAGAAATAAATGTTAGACGTATACGCTAGAAATAGGCAGTAGAAATGGGCGACTCGAGTACATTATTGAACCACGAATTAAAAAGAATAAAATATATGTTTGAGGTATGCGCTAGAAATACATCATACTTAGGAATAGGTTATAGAGATATACATGCGTTAACTTTCCGTTCCCCGTCACCCTAGTCTATATATCACATATATTTGTAAAAAAACTTGAAAAGTAATGATATATTTTGACGACCCGCGTGGCTGAGCGGTCACCATACCGATCTGCCACGCAGTGGGTCCCGGGTTCGATCCCCGGCCAGACATACATCTGAATGATAAGTTTAGATTTCTGTTCTGGGTCTGGGTGTTCGTGTATTCGTCTTTGTGTGTCCATGGCACCCACGACACAGGTGAAATTCTACTGTGGGGCTATGAGTGTAGAAAGCGTTTATATTCTTTATTTGTCTACACTACACTAGTTTCATTTTTTTAAGTCACTACACTAGTTTCGGTTTTTAAGTCATTAGAACTTATAAGTTGCTCACCGTAATAAGCCTTCTCGTATTCTCCGTGCTCAACAAATTTTCTATTCAAGATGTCCGCCTCGAACTGCGTGCGTGATATGAAGTGGTAGTCCTGGCCGGGGATTTCGTGGTCTTTGCGGGGTCGGGACGTATCTAAAATGTTGTGGAAAAAAATCAACATTATTAAAAATATTTTAAAGGAGACAGTTTATGAGCGCGGATGTATGTTACTCTACCACGCCAGAACGGCTGAATATGGTTGAAATTACACACAAAGACATATTATAGTCTGGAATAACAAGTCTACTTTTTATCTCAATAGCATGTAGGGTTGGCGTGGGATAGATTTTTTTTAACAAAATATGATGATATAATATAATGATAAATTATATTATACTGTACCTCATTGCACTTATATGGATAAGAAAAAGCCATTTTTCGCTTTGGCTAAATGTCGCACTAATGCTGGTAAACGCTCACCTATCTATCAGATGATGCGTAGCTATAATTATAACTTTAAAGATTTGGATTTGATAAATACTTGTCCTGGCTTATTTAAAAAAGTATTACTGATTACTCCTGTTGAGTAGTCTGTAAGAACAATTCAATGCTCCTTTATAATGTATTCCTCCACTTTTAATAACATTTTTTTGTAGTTTACATAAAGAAATCTTTGTTGTTTATATAAAAAAGGTTATTTTGTTTAAATAAAAAAAAGATATGATTTTATGGATAGTGGTAGGTGGAAGTGAAGGTCCGGGAGCGAAAGAGGTGGTGTTGGTGGTAGTTTACATTTGAATTTCTTTCTAAAAGCCACAAAGAAATGTGGTACAAGTAAAATCTTAAAAAGATAAATTTCGAGTGACTGAAACAATGAAAGAGATTGTAATTTTTTGCTATGGACATCATGTTTTTTTATGTTTACATTTTTCGTTTTATTGATATTCCATATCGTGTAGGTATACGGCACGTTAAGTTTTAACCGACTACCCAAAGGTAAGAGGATCTGCACGCCACGTATATTGATGTGAAACATAAACTTATAACCTGATTGTTTCCGTGACCATCGCCACATCGTATTTATTGTAGCGCCATCTGTTATTACGAACTACACTATAACTATTAGCTATCGAACAAAACTAAGTGGGCTGCAGTGTTAGTTCGACTTAGTGCAGGGTACTGTTCGTAGATGGCGTTATTTTCATTACGCTATATATTTAGATCCTGTCGCAATCTTGTCTTTTATGCATATTATTTGTATAAAATATATGTCCTTTGAATATCGCATAATGCACATTTAGATAAAGTATGAAAAGATTTAACAACATTTAACAACAAGTTACAAGCTCAATTTTTAGTCCTTATATTTCTTTTCTTTTGATTATCGCCTACGGGCAAAAATAGAATTAGCAGTGTAACTCACGCGGCACGGCAGCAGCAAACCTGCTGCTGTCCTCCATGAGCCGCTGGCGCAGCTCGTGGCGGCCGATGTTGGGCGGCCCGATCAGCACGATGGGCCGCTTGTGCGACGCGCGCGGGTAGTACAGCGCCACTTCCTCGTACGTCAGGATCTCCTCTTGCTCGTATTCTGTGGGTAGTTTGTAAATATTACATTGCGTGACAATCAATAAAGTTAATCAATGTGATAAACAAACAAAACGATATATACATTTAAATATATCTTATTAAAATTAATAACATGAAACTATCTTACGAGATTAACATCTTAACATTTATAATAAGTTTTATGTAAGTGAATTCATAACACATTTCCTAAAATTGGTTAAATACATGTAAGTACTCATCACGGCTCCTAACAATGAAAAAGTGAAGATTTCATGTTAGCAAACGCCAAACGCAAATGTTACATTTATTTAATAACCACGCTATATAAGAAAATGCAAATTACACATTGAGTCCATATTATTCTCAGTATGCGATATGTCAGCTTCGGACCAAGACTGTCGAAGCACATCTACTTCCAAATACCTTGTCTGCTGAAATATTTTCCTAAGTCAAAATGTTTAAAAAAAATATTTTTCATCGACCACTCACCATCAGCCCCAGACGTGGAGTACAACGGGTAGCCAGCCTCGCTCGTGGCCTTCTTGCCCTTCTTCTTGCGGGGCGGTTTCTTGGCGCAGAGTAAGGTTCCGCCCTTACGTGGCTTGTCCCTCGCAGCCACCTCCCCCGCTAATGTCAGCTTCATTGATTCCCGCCTGGAAATAACTACGATTAAGTATTGTGGAAAAATGAAATTTAGTTGTCATTTGCTAAAAATGAAAATATAAGGTCTTTATTTTGTATACACATACGGGAGCACTTATAATTTGTCAGTTGTAATTTTTTTTTTCATATTACCACTGAATTGGATTTGTACCGGAAGTGAGAAGATCCGACGAATTAAATATTATCTATTACTCTTTACCCGTTCGGCTTATTTACTTTAGGCGGCAATATTAAAGAAACATTATATTTTCAGTGAATAATATGAATAATTAATTTCTGTTGTGGGTCCTGGACTTTGTGTATTCTGTTTGGCTTTCTGTTTCCATGGAACCCATGTCACACGATATTATAAGTATATAAATCGTTAACTTTCATAGTAAGAAGAATGTGTATTATTCTAAGAATTTCAAGAAGATAATAGTACTTACTGATGCTGGAATGCCTGGCTGGGTATCAGCCCGGCGAGGGTCTGGTCCTCCTCCCCTTCCCGGAACGCCTGCCACCAGTTGGGGTCCTCTCGACTGATCACGTGCAACACATCACCTTTCTGGAAGCTGATACCTGGAAAGTAACACGTCGCTATTGAGTGATATTATTTATATGAACTGAAATAGTTATGTTAATATTAGCTGATCCGGCAAACATTGTTTTGCCATATAAATGATTAAATTACTAAAATGGCTATTAAAAAGTAGGAGTTGGTGATAAAAGGGCAAAAATTAAGGGTTGTATGCATTTTTAATGCCACATTATAGAAAAATAAAGACAAAAATTTTTGTCCAAAAATAAAAAAAAAAAACAATGTTAAGAGTGAACAACCCTTATCACTTAGGGATATGAAAAATAGATAGTAGCCGATTCTCAGACCTACTGAATATGCATATAAAATTTGATAAAAATCGGTAAAGCCGTTTCGGAGGAGTAAGGTAAATAACATTGTAACACGAGAACTTTATAATATAATATATAAGATGTTGAATTGCAATAGGGTGATTGTGAACAAATTTTATATTGAAGTTACATAAGTTATTAATTTTTTTACATAATAAGGAGTAGCAAACGAGCATGCAGTCCATCTGATGGAAAGTGGCCACTGCCGCCCATGGACAACTGTAATCAACCCCCAGTTATATTCTTTTCTGAGGTTAGTCACAGATCCATTGCTAGCCCTGAGGACTAAGTTGGAATGCCTAGGTTATCTTAAGCATTCTAACACAACCTTCCATTTCCATTGCTAGCGGACTAAGTTGTAATTCCTTGGTTATCCGAGACTCAATAAAACCTTCCATTTCTTACTACAACCTTCAGTCCAAAATACAGTAGCGCTTAAAGCTGGTAGCTAATAGGCAAAAATAGGTGTGGCAATGGTGCGTTCTAAGTCGAACCACAAAGGGTTCTACCATCCACCACCTTCAAATATATATGTATTAATAATACGTCAATCTTTAGAATTTTAAGTATTTAATTGTAACCATTCCACCAAATATCTTTAGACAGTGGTGTCATGCTTCATAAGGAAACGGATTATCACCTAAGCCTTAGATTTTCACTAGTGTGAGTAAATATATATGTAAATCGTTATATATGGAAGCACAGTGACACAGTTCCCGACACAGAATCTTCTTCGATGTTACACCCCGTCGTAGGTCTCGCACACAGTCGTTAAAGTCAGGATGAGGTTAGTATAGAATCATTAACCTCATCCTGACTTTGACGCCAGCGTGGGAGAAGATTCGCATCGCAGATACTTCAGTCACCAAATAACACCAACACTAGTTGTTAGACACTCCCGGGCTCATTAAACACGGTTTAAACACGTAAAATTACAATAGTATTAATATCCACGTTAGTATAAAAGGCAGCACAACGATGGGAACGTAGTCGTCTCACCCACACATCGGCGCACATAAACCAATGACCATTACACCTACACCAACATCATGCTCACACCGATACTATTCATTAGCAACTAATAGGTACAGTTACTACTAATACAAACTCAGACGCTTGTGTACGAGAAACACAGCTAGATGGCAACACAGTCATTTACAGCGATACCACCACTAATAAATTAGCCAAATCTCCATTAGGGGAGGCCTATGTCCAGCAGTGGACTTCGATAAATAGATGGATAGGGAAAAATTCAAGTCGTAAGCAGCAACGTCTTCCTCAACTCCGATCACCAACACGCATGCCAGCCGCAGAGATTTTTGCTATAAACTGAACGATGAATGGATGGACAAGTGACTAACTTGAATCCAGTGGTTAGTTTATGTAAATGACAAGAAGTGCAAAGTTTTGTAAGGATAGGATAGTTTTGTATGAGGTAATATCTAATGTAAAAAAAGGAAAAGTGAACTAGACGTAGGGTAGATACGTTAATTTACGAGTAGTGTTTATCAAAGTTCATCAATGCAACTGGGTCGAAATATCGACAAAAATAAATTAAAACTTCCACTGGTTTTGAATAAGATGGATGAACATGCGAGTGATTATCCAGTGGACTTCACTGAGGTGTTTCCGTAGCGCTATGACATGGGGCAAATCTTCGTAGGCAACGGTGACTATGCGTCTTATCATTAGGTTTAAGCAGAAAAGAGGAAGAAAAAGAAACGTGTGCGTCTTGGTACGCCCGATAGATATAATAACATAAAGTAATCCAAATTAAACTATTTAATATTGAAATTGTTTAACTTGAGAAAAGCACATATGTACATTGCATGCTAAGCAATGAGTCATACGAATAGAGGAGAGAGAAGCGTCTAGTGCGAAATACGGCTAGCGCCGTGGTTAGAGTGAGAGAGGAGAAGCCGTCCGCCGCCGTATGCGTGATACAAAGTGAAGCCAGACAGACCGACGCCGTGACGTAACGAAGCGGTTCACCCTCCCACAAGAAGTCATCAGTCCCCACAACTGACCGAGCTCCCGACACGGGATGTACACGTCGTCCTCGGGGTCGTAGTCGAAGTGCGCGCGCACGTGCAGCACGCGCGGCGGCGGCGGCAGCGCGCGCGGCGCGCGCGGCGCCAGCACCACGCTCAGCGTGCCCGCCAGCGCGCCCAGCACCGCGCACACCTCGTGCACCGACTTGCCGCGCATGCTCACGCCGTTCACTTCCAGCAGCTGGAAGGTACGAGACACTGTTTCACTCCGTGCACGTTGAATGTACTCATGCTTTATATTTAGCGATGTACGCCTGTCCGCGCTAAGTTTGCCGGTCGAAGGAATGCGCGTTCCCTCTCACGATCGAGTACCGCACCTCTCAGTCGCATAAAAAGTATCGAAGTATCGAAGGCAAAGTCGTCGTCGTAAACGCGTGTAATGTATTACTTATGCGGCAATTTAATATCGCTCAGTTTTCACGATGTTTGTTAGTTTTTTCTCTGTATTAGAACTATAGGTAAAGTAAAGTCTTTACAAAGTGATTTTCGTTATATGGTGTTAAAAGATCATGATGTTTTTTTTTAAAATGAAAAAAATATACTGTCCATTCATAATATCCTCATATATGAAAAATGGTTTTTTTAATTTCACTGATTATTGTAATTAATATATATTAGTATAATATATTTTTTAAAAATTGTTTTTTTTTTTGCTGACGCTTACCCATGATGAAGTCACGTCGACAAACTTAGCGTAAACGGGTAGTAGGTAGCGAAGCATCTAAGATTGACCTCAGATCTATTGAAATCAATTACACAGTCCCCGAACAACTGTGAACACTTATCGTCAAGTAATGGAAAATAACTATTTGATGATATTCGTTATGTTACTAAGTATTGAATAAAGCGAAAGTTGAGGCATAATGTATATTTTACCGTTTTTGTATAATCATGTCAGTCGGGGCATAAGTAAAATTTGTCGTCCTGGTGCTATAATCTAAACAATAAAATATATAAATTAATCAAGACTTACCTCATCTCCCTCGTGCAATAGCCCCGACCTCTCCGCCGCGCCGCCACGAACTATCCTACCGATGATCACCGCGTCCCCTTCGTTTCTTACTGTAGCACCTGCAACCAACAACATGGGTACATTAAAATAATTCCATGAAGATAGATTGAAGGCAATTTTGCTGCCTATATTATAAGTATTTATTTTGAAAATATTTACAAGATTCACGACTGTAAATTTAGCCCCTCCCACTTTATCAGAGGCGAGAAGAGAGAAAAAATTTTTTAAACAAATTTAGGAATGTATCTCCAACTTAGAACAGGGTTGAAAAAAAAATCAGAGATTAACACATCTTTTTTTACAGACTAATGTTGGTCCCCTTTAAGAAAGCTTTAAGAATAACTTATTCCATCTTATTCTAAGTGGCAATTGCCACCGATAGACATCTATAATATAAAATGAATTTAAGTGCTACACCTTACTACATTCTTCAAACCAGACAACTTATAAGGCACAAGTATGTATACACGATGCCTTCGTCGACCACGAAAGGTTGTACACCATTTAAATGGTAATTGAATTAACGGCAACTTACCAAGTGGTTCATTAGTCTTTTCGAGTTTGATAATCTTGATGTTCTCGCTGGCGCTGTCCGGCGAGTGGGAGTACTTGTCGTCTTTGTGATTGAGGTTGCCAGACTGTAAAACAATGATAATTACTTTAATAACACTGATCATCTCAACATCTTTTGGTGTGCCTAGATATTAAATTAAACTATGAACAATATACAAATATTGTGAGACGGATACATACTTTTGTATTTGTGTAAGAACTATGTATTATTGCACCTATTTTTCACAGTAAAGTAGATTTGATTTTGATATATGGCATTTTATTTAAACCATCCATCTATTTTTCAGTCTTTTTAAGTTCACCGCTGGAATTGGGCCTTCTCTATAGGAGGTTTATGCCAATAGTCCCCGCGCCAGGCATGTTACACTGAAAGATTCAACGTATCCCGTTGATTTTATGCCTTGGCCTGCTACGTCATCACACGGCACAATTTTACTTAACATCAAAAAGATTCTTACCTAAATAAGTACCTAATGACAATTTTAAATGTCTAGTTTCTTTTTTAAATTGAAGAGCATGTAGTCCACTTAATGGTAGGTGGCAACAATCGCCCCAGACAGATCTATCTGAGGCCAAGTGCCTTAGATGCGAAGTTTACCAAGAGGATCGAGAATGACTTACATCTTTAAACATAAAAAAGCATCATCTGTTATCATGTCCTTACCCAAAATACACACCACGTTTTAAAATTCTTATTATAAGGCTAAAAAAGGCATGTCAATCACGCTTCGGGGTTTGAACTTTGTTCAAAATAGCTACAAACCTTGCTCCTCTTCCCCCGGTTGAAGCACGCGGGGTCGAGCAGTGCGGCTGCCTGGTCGTGCGCTTGCAACAGGCTCTCCAACTCCAACCCTCGTACAATGGAGAGCAGTTCACCTGCAAGCGCTGATGACTCGTTGCCGGATACTGTATGCGATTGGAGTATCTCCATGCACTGGAAGAAAACGATAGATTTGATAAGCAAGTAATCGGAAACAAAACTGTTATTTTGTTAATAAAATGGGAGTAGGAAACCAGCAGGCAGTCCATCTGATGGTAAGTGGCCGTTGCCGCCCATGGACAGCTGTAATTAACTCCACACAAGATCAGTGTCTAACCTGAGGTTAGCCACAGATGAGTTGCTACTAGGGGTAGCAACTCATCTGTGGCTATAAGGTCTAAGTTGAAACACCTTGGACGAATACTCGTAAATTGATGAATACTCGTATTTCCTTTTCCACATCTTTCATACCAGAACACAACAGCGCATAACACTGCTGCCATAAGTCAGAAATAGCTTTCGGAGTCGAACCACAAAGAGTTCTACCACCTTAAAAGTGCTCAAGGGAGAGTGAATAAGGATATTCTAGCTAAGCAAGACACACCAGACTACATCTAACGTATTAGCCGCAGACATAACTCAGCAAAAATCCTAGCGTTAACACAGCCACTTAGCTTCTGCGCCGACTTGTTGATTTCATTCAAAATTGCGCTACGTTATAATTTGCAGTTTGGTGAATAGTTTAGTTTACGTTCGAAAAATAGCACATAAAGTAACTAAAATGCATTTGATAGTTATCTAAGTTTAAGTTTATGAGTTGAACTACGCTATACGTTAAACAGTTCAGCTACAGCCCGTACAGCTTGAGTTGGATTTTGCTTTGCTTACAATTTATTAGCTATCAAATGTTTTAACATATAGCGTAGTTCAACTCATAAACTTAAATAACTATCAAATGCATTTTAGTTACTTTATGTGCTATTTTTCGAACGTGTTACACATCTCTAATTAAGCAGGATTCTGAACAAACGTATAATTATGGATTAAGAAAATACACACAAATATGTCAATAATCAATAGCTATTGAAAAATACACACGTCCACATTAACTTGACCCATCGCTGACCATGTTCTTTAAATGTTAAAGGTTAAGGGTGCAGGTCATGGATATATTGGTAAACTTTACACATTTTCACCTGTTTTTTCGATACACCAAGTTGTCAAGTAAACAAATCAATACAACTAAAGTCTGTAGTTATTCAAGGGTTCGTATCCAAAGGTAAAATCGGAACCCTATAATTGAGACTCCAGGCTGGCTGGCTGGCAGTCTGGCACCAGGCTGTTTGTATGTATTTCTGATGGCGCTATAGCATCAAATACTAAAAACAGAATAAAATAAAAAATAAGGGTAGCTCCTATACATCAAACGTGATTATTTTGTCGTTTTTTTATAGATAATGGTACGGAACTCTTCGTTGCCGAGTACGGCTCGGAGTTGGCTGGTTTTTATTTTTATTGTTTCAAGTTTTTTATAATCAACCAGCGGTATGACGAACATTTGTTAATGTTGTTGCATTAAAGTGTTCTGATATCTAGAAAGGCTTACTTCAACCTGTGTTTTTGCCTAAATATATGCGGATCCGTAGATAAAACTTGTAATCTGTCTGTCAGGATTAGCTTTGTGTTATTCCTAGTCAATAGTCTGATTTATCAATTGGTTATAGGAATTTTATCAGTTCCAAATTCCACGAACATCATATCACAATGTTATTTGGATACAACAATAAATCAATTGATAAGTTGCAAATTACACGCAAATTGCTGCATATCTATTGAGGACTTACATTGTTTTTGCAGAGGCTCTTGTAGAAAACTAAAGAAGCATGGTACAAGTTTTATGACACGGGGTAATTCATGATATTCTTCGTATAAATTTATTAATAACTTTCGTGACTTAAAAACTAAGATCTGTAGTTTGTTAAATATAGATGTACTAATCTAACATTCAGTCCATTTGATGGTGAGTGAACTGCTGCGCCAGAACATTCAACCTCTGATACGATTGGGATCCTACCTAAATTCAGCCACTGACGCGTTACTTCCTCTCCAAGCTGAAGTGGAATGCTATGTAGAGTCTCTTACACAACTTTCAACCAACTGTCATTTACCACTGCTATTAGATAGCACTAGAGTCGAACTATGAGTCTATTTCTAAGCCAACAAATAAAATTAAACTTACATCCTTCAGTCTATCAGTGGCGCGGTGA
>MOOZ01001367.1:763375-775152 GCA_002930495.1 Cecropterus lyciades | reverse complement strand
ACAGCTGCTCTGGTGGCCAGGGCGGTGCGCAGCGCGGGGCAGAGCAGCGCCCCCGCCGCGCCCGCCACCCTCGCGGCCAGGGCGGCTTCCCCGGCCGCCCCCAGCGCCTTTTGCACCCTCGTGAGCGCTGCGCATACTTCCTGATAGTCTGGAAGAGGAAAATCATGTTATACAGTATATAAAAAGCAGGCACATGTAGGGTAACTGATTGTAAGTGGCCACTACCGCTTATTGACATCTGTTAGTAACACCAGATGGAATTTATTTCATTTGATGAGTAGGTCAAGAAATGGCATAAATTTAAAAAAATAAAAAAAAAAAACAAATTTAAGTTCTACGATATTAAAAAATTGTGATAGCAATAATGATATTTTTAATTAAAGCTCTACGTCATTACCATTCATTCACATTAACATCGCAATTCATATAAATACTCCAATTAACTTTGTACCAGTCTGTTCGCACAAAACAATTTTATAAGCGGATTTCCACGTTTAATTGTGCGTCTGAGTTATATTCATTCACCAATTGTTTAATTTCATTTTCTCATATACTTTAATTATAGTTTGTGCACCAAATAAAAATCTCCAGCCCCGTTGCGCCCTCCATAGCTATTCCTGAAACGCTTGTCGCGTAAATATGGTCCAAAAAATGTAATTAAAATAATTCTCGTAAAATAAACAGGCCGAAACATTTTCCACGCAAATTACGGATTGAAAAGGTCTGGGTACTTGGTGCGGGCTAACCGCGGGTATTTACCGAGTATCATTAAAACCCTATCTGTGTTCACAGGGAAACGCTGACCATCTCCCTCAAAGGTATTATAAAGTACGCATGATAAGTTCATAACGTATGCTCATAGGATTAAATAGGCTGAAGATTATGATCAAAATTCGTTTATATAAATTAAATTAAATTAACGTGTTTAATTTTAAAATAAAGCTTTGCTACGCTTATTTTTATGATATAAGTATATATCCTACGATATAGGAAATATTATAAATTCTTATGCAAAAAACAATCAAAACATGGATACTTATACAGTTAAATATACCTATACATTTATTAAATGCCAAATAAAACAAAACTTTAAACTAAATAACCAAGCTTGGAAATTGAAAATGTTTAAATCGTTAACCTTCATGTAATATATAGAACACGTTTGTTTATTACTTTACCAAAATAAATCAGATCCAGATTTCTTCCTACACGGCTTTATTAAATTACTAAATTATCACATTGGCTTTATGCAACTGCTTAAAAATAATTCATTTTTTTTTAAACCTTGTATACATTCAGATGTCACTGACCTTTTTTTCTTATTAGATGGTACTCTGCGGGTTCCATTTTTAATTGAACATAGCACTTAACATTTTCTGAAGTTAAAAATCAGAGGCCATTTCATTAATATTTATTTCAGACCCTTATTTTTTGTTGTTTTGAAAAGGAATGCTTGTAATTCCTTTTTGAAAAGGACTTTAATCCTGTAATAGTTAATAAGTAACTTTGTAGAAGGTTTTCGAACCATGATAAAAACAGCATTTCCTTGGAAAGCACATTTCGCGATTTTTTTTATAAGACTGAAGTAGCAAACGAACATGTCTCATGTCATCTTCATCAACTTCATATAGAAGTTTAGGTTGGTAATATCTGAATTTGATTAAGTTCAGATAATACATACACGCTTCTATGATCGCAGATGCGTTGCTACCCGAGAAGTAAGATGGTCACCTCATATAAAAGCGATCCGGAAACCATCCACCGAAACGCAACAACTGCTTTACGATAGGAATAGATATGCACACGCACTCTCCCCCCTTTACCCCTTAGTATAGGCGAAGAAGGAAAACTATTCAAACGGTAGGACTTTTTGTTTTTAGTCGATATATTTCTTATTCTATTTTTCCGGAGCATAGGTTGAGAGGAGGTGATCTAGTAACTCCATAATAAAGAAAGTTACCAATTCTTAGGCTCCATTCACAATACTATATAACAATTCATCTTGTCAGAACAGCCTAGTAACATAAATATGCAGATGTATACAATATAGCAAATTGAATTTGCCTGTTATTGGCGCGCAGTGCGCCCCAGTTGGTAATATAGGCGAGGAGACGCGTCGAACTATCAGGATGTGAAGTGGAATTAATGTGACCTCAAACACCTGTGCCACGTGCTTTAGGGTTGCAACTGTTTCATATTACTCATATGGAACTATACACCTATCTTTTTTCAGCGCATCTTTTCAGCGTGAGCATTCCGGATAAGCCCCAGGCAAATATTAGTTAAAAGGGAAGTATTCAACTGTGTTCTAGACATATGTAGATTCACGGAGATCACGCATCATTCAATGTTATATAACTTGTTGTGTTCCTGTAGGAAGTATATAAAACAAGCCTAAATAGAACAATATTGTACAATTTTGAATCTGAACAATCTCATCAATCTCATCGATTGATAAGATTGTTCAGAGTTTTTTGGACAAGTCGTTATAATGAATTTAGTTTCTGCGCTTAAAAATATTTAGTCGTAAAAAATTTATAGCCTAGTCATACGTCACAATCAAATACGTCACTTTCAAGGCGTTTGGGCTGCAGTGCGTGCCAAAGAAATGGACATACATACAAACAAACAGTCAGTAATTTTATAATTATTGGTTTAATTATTTTTTACTCATTTCGGCATTCCTATTCTATAATTAAGATAACAATAATAATAACAGCACAATAACAATACGCTTTCAATAACTTTAAATTACACAATATTCCTCTCGGAGTCGACCCTAACTTCTCAGAGTATCAAATTAAGCTAAGAGAAACTTCATTGCATGCATGCGACTATAAAATGTAGATACATTGAGCTAAGCTCTCACGTAATGTTTTCATTTAAATAAGGGAAAGCCGTAAAACGATGGACATTTTAATTACGAATTAATTGTCATATAGAATATGATTATAGTTCGGTTTACCTAATTATCTATTTATATCTATACAAATATGTAAAAATGAGATGGTGTGTCTGTGTGTCTATTTGTTAGTCAGTCAATCACGTAAGGACCACTGATCCGATTTACATTAGATTTTGCATGGATGTAGCTTGTTTACCTGGTCAACTTATATACTTATACGTACTTATATATACTTATACGTTTTGTTTTTGACATTTTGTACTATTTAAACATGGCGACAGTTTCTATGTCCCGTAACAAAGTACGGATAGGTTCTTCAAGCTAGTAAGTACTAAAATAAACTTAAATGAGCAAGAGAATTATGGAAAGTAGTTGGTTAAGTTTTTAAATGATGACAATATATGTTTTTTATTGTTTTCTGTGATGACCCACTTGTCCGTACCATGTTGACGCACAGAAGGTTTAAAGTTCGATCCCCGGGCAGGCAGACATCAAATGTTGGTATTTATCAAAACATCCTTTTCGTACTTCCTTTTAACCTTTTTTTAGATAAACACCAATATTTATGTTTACGTCATCATAAAAGCAATCACGACTAAGTTGGTCGCCTATTTTTATGGTCTTAATCAAAAGCCTTTTATTTTCGTTTTAACTAGTTCTTTTCCTTCCCTTTGCCTGGTGGGAAATAGCTTTTTCCATTATGAAAAAGGAGCAATCAGCGACGAGCTACCTACTATTCTGTTATACTCACAGCTGGGGTTCTGTTATACTCATAGGTTATCACTAACGGTATGGATTTAAAAAAAATTGGATACACTACCATTAATCATCGTTTTTATGTAGAATCCTTACTCCCATATATTACGGTGAAATAATATTTTTAGGGTTCCGTAACTAAAGGGTAAAATCAGAATCCTATTACAAGTCTCCGCTTTGTTTGTGTGTTTTTAATTAGAGGCTCTATCTCTTGACTGTAATAGACACTTGAAGTTTTTTCAGAGTGGGTATTATTATGGCCGCTATAACTAATATTATAATTTAATAATAAGTAAAAAATAGTATAATTAGTGAAAAATAAACCGATATTTACAAGTTATCCTGCGTGTGCAAGTTCGACTCGCACTTGGCTTATTAATTTTGTAAGTTCTCTTCTATGAAGTCGTAAGTTTTGTGACTTAATGAAAACGTCCCTTCTCGTATTATATATTTATGTTTACTATTATGACAAGATTGTAGATACCATACCAAAAGTATATGATTATAACACCCGAGGCGTTTCAATTTAGTCTTCGTGATAGCAACGCGCCTGTGGCCAACTTTGGATAAGACTATGATCTTATCTATTCCATTAGCAAATGCCCTCAGGTAGACTGTTCTTTTTCCACATTATACTAAAATGATTGTGGATCTTTCTATTAAAATATAGGTATATTTTTGGATATCAACATAAACGTTTATTTGTCGTGAAAAAAATATAAAAACTGGGTTGAAAATTTAATAAATACAATTTTTAAGCCCGCTTCATATTTTATATAAACCCGGCCAACTGTGAGTCGAATTCGCGTATTGTAGGTTCCGTACAACTATGGAAAGTAAATTAAAACATTTTATTAGATAGAAGTTTTTATAGTTTAAACTCTTTTCTGGGCGACAACAGGGCCCGATACGATTTGTAATTAGGTTTGTTGTATTAACCTTATACCTACTGAAACTTATTATTCTTTAACATTTTACTAAATAATTATTTTATTTTAGTCTATATACAATTTACATTACATTTTTTAATCTTTGATTTTACACACAAAAAGGTTACTAAACTTTAAGAAAAGAACATACCCAGAAATCCCTAAAATAGGGGGAGGAGGAATCGGTAAACATAAAAAAACATAGAACCTCCTTCTTTGAAGTTAGTCGAAAATATACTCTTTAATTCTAAATAAACTTTCCATGCAACCCTAAAACGTAATCAGGCGTAACTTTGTGGCACATTGGAACGACTTTTCAGTGCATTTGGCGAGCTAGAGCGCGCGCGTCATATGCACACATGCACATATGGCGAAAAGTTTTATAAAATCGTTGCAAACCACGCTCACATCGAGAACAATCGAGTTTGTTCAGCTCAAAAAACGTGTCTAACAAAATTGTTTTTGTTTGATGAAATGAGTTTGAATGTAAATGAAACATGTTTAGTTTTGCGCATGGTTTTTTTCTTCTTATATAATTGAGAAGTTACAAGCGAGCAGTCCAGGTAACACTATGTACGTCTATTTCTAGCGTGAAGCAGTTCTTGCGTTTCGGCGGAAGGGTGTAATTGCCGGCTCACTTATATACAAGGCGACCAGCTTAGTCCTCGGGAGTAGCAACGCATCTGATCAACTTTAGATAGAACTCCTGGTCTATTTGAAATTGCTCACAGACGTCCATGAGCAGCAGTAACATTTAACCATCAGGTGGGCTGCATGCTCTTTTGCTACTTCAATCAGATAAAAAAGGCCATCTGATTATAAGTGGTCACTGCCGCCTATGTAGCCAGACATATGTAGCAACTTCACACAGAACAAACATTATTAACCGACTTCTAAAAGGAGGTGGTTCTATGTTTGACTGTATGTATTTTTTTTAGGTATGTCCATCGATTTTTTCCCTATTTGTGGACCAATTCTCAAAATTCTTTTTTATTCGAAAGCTCATCATCTCGTGGGACATAAGAATCGTGGTCGTGTTCTAGCGAAATATGTTGACCGCAGACTTCGGGACTTACGCTTTTTATACGCTTTCTACACTCATAACCCCACACTAGGATTTTCTCCGGTGTCGTGGGTGCTATGGACACACAAAGACGAACACACAAACACCCAGACCCAGAACAGAAACCTAAACTCATCATTCAGATGTCTGTCTGGCCGGGGATCGAACCCGGGACGCACTGCGTGTCAGACCGGTATGGTGACCGCTCCGCCACGCGGGTCGTCAATGTACTATGTACTGTGTATGTACTAACCCAACATATACTTAAATTATTTTCTACTTTTTTGTGACATAGAAGTCAGTTTTTAATTTTTGTATTTTTTTTTAATATTAGTTGTTTTTAAGGCTCAATGATGCTTGCAACGCAAAACGATGTACTCTTGCGAATGTTTTATGTCCCTCGGTATCAGCAAATAGTTGCCACGCCTGGTAATTTTGATGACTGCAGTGGGTTGATGTTGCACAGAAAGACGTTGCTATACATCTCCTGGATTTTGTCTGTCAATTGTCTGCTACGACACCACAGAAAGAAGGGAGTATTGCTATTCGAGACCGACACTATACTGCAGGTACGGCACGGGCACTTAGTTGTTACAATAGATACAGACAGTGGTACTCACCAACAATAGCATACATCTGGGTAGCCTCATCGCTGATGTCATCTTCATACGCGTCGTTGATGAACGCCGTGCCTGACGGCGGCGTGGACTCCAGGGCCTGCAGCTTGTGGGACCCTCGCAGCGAGGTCCGGAGGAACTCATTCTGGGCCGCGATCCGTTCCTCAGCTTCTTTGCGCTGCCGGAGTTGCTCCTGGGGAAAAAGAAACGGTTTGGTTAGATACTTCGGTCAAAATATATTAATATAATTTTATAGTGGCTAGGTAACGGAAATTATTACGGAAAATGAGAAACAAAATATAGGTAATAGGTTTTCCTCGCTGCACCACCACCGAACTTGTAAGTCATGTCGAGAATCTTTATTTTACCTGGAGTAACCAACTTCATATAACAGGGATTTTGCCTGAAGTCAAATGTCAGATACGTTGCCACTCCTGGTAATACCTAAATCATCTTTTATTCAATTCAGCCGGTATTCGCAAGTTACTCAGGCCTACGATGGCACCTGTAAATTGTTGTAATAGTATTTCCTATACTACCACAAATCAAAAAAAAAAAATAGTAAGTAGTAGTAAGAGTAGATAATGTATGGTAAAACGCATCACACAAACTAGGTTATGAGAATGGCTTGTTTTAAAATTCACGTATAATATTGTACGCGCGAATGTTCCAGAATATACGGGAAAAACGATATATTCCAATTTTAGAATTTTTATTGTTCTCCTGAGTCTCTCAGCTTTGAAACAATATAAATCATTGACGAGAATAGTACTACACTGGAAGATATTACAATATTCATTGCCTAAGGCAAGATATCGAATATATAACTCAAATGTGTTGTGTTCGTAATACTAGAAAAATAAAGTTTGTGAGGATGTATGTATGTTTGTTAATCTTTCACACAAAAAATACTGGACCGATTTCGCTGAACCTTTGCACACAGATAGTGTATATTCTGAAATAATACATACTCATTACTGTCGTAAACGTGAATTTGAAGCGGGCGGAGCAATGGGAATAAGCTAAAAGATGAAACAAAGAGTCCAAATCGCTGTCTTTGTTAATAATTTGTATATCTATTTAATTAATAAGTAAATAATTTGAATTCAGCTTTTAGCCTATAAGGATAAGAGTAACCAGAGTTACATATAATATTTGCATCAAGCCTCAATCGCTATACAGTGGAAACGTTTCACCGTTGAGTGTTTCAAATCTAATCTTATAAGGCTACGAAATTTCACTGCAAATTGACGCTTGCGCGTCACTCGATTGTACCATGTCAAAGTGTTTAACAAATAAATATAATATAATATATATATAATATGAGGTATATTTAATAGGAATATTAATATATTCGGCATTTGCCCCGCAATTAATAAAACATATGGTTTTATTGAAGTTAGTAGTAGAAGAAGTATGTAACCTACCACAGCAGCTGAAAACCAGCACTTTCCTGGACCGCGTATCAGTATTAATCCTTGCGTACAATCTTACCGATTAACTTAAAGATATTTTAAAGATACACGATAAATATGTATCTGTTATCATTGTTAACGCCCAGTAGCAGACGGCGAGTATGATGTCATTGCAAACAAACGTGAGGCGACTTGCATACGCGTGGAACAAGCAGAGACCATTCTATGTTAATAACACCATTCGTATGTACAATGATTAAGTTAAAAATAGTGAGCCGAGTTCTTAGGACGTATTTATATCTGCAGAAACTGCGCAAGTTACACGTCCACGGAAAATTGAGCGAGTCAAGTCATTCAAGTCCAGACTACAAAATCGACCACTCCAGCCTTTCTATGTTGCATATGTTGATAAAATTTCAGAAAATTAATACAAATATTTTTTTTAAAGGAGAGTTGAGGATGAGGAAAGAAAAGGAAGGAGAAAGAGAAAAAGGATTGTTAAAGAGTGAAAAAGTCATCATGGGATATGGCTTTTAAATACGATTGAAATAGCTCAGCATTGAGCTACATACACTAGTGTATAGTATGTTTTTTTTTCGGGTGTGTTTATAAAGTGTCGCAGCAACGACATTAGCACATGTGAATAGGACTTTAGTCGCGAGGAGTGGCTACCAGTTTTCACTTTTTATTGAGTGGAAGGTTTTAGAGATTACGTTGTGGTGATTTAGATGTGGTTGTATGGTGATCTACTTTACTCTAACGACTCTAAATATAGTAGTCTACTATTTTTAAAGATTTTGACACAGTCAAATACGGTGTGCGTACTTTTATTGATATTAATAGGATTTTTTTGGTTTTATTTAAAACTAGCTGAGCTCGCGGTTTCACCCGCGTTTAAAAGAAATGTAACGTGACATACATTAACCGAAATTTTATATCTCATTAGAAAAAAAATCCCCCGATTTTGAAACATTCTTCATTGGTCCTCCTGGTGTTAGCGTGATGATATATAGCCTATAGCCTTCCTCGATAAATGAGCTATCTAACACCGAAAGAATTTTTCAAATCGGACCAATAGTTCCTGAGATTAGCGCGTTCAAACAAAATAACAAACAAACTCTTCAGCTTTATAATATTAGTATAGATACATTATGCCTTATTTTGACAACGATGAGAGATTTATAAGCGGGACTTCTATTTAGCTCTTGCTGGCTCTCTATAAAGTATGAGAGAGAGGACATCAGAACTATAGTGGCCTAATTTAATACACAAACCTTTGATTTTTATCTTAATTAGGCCAGTATGGCACCTCAAATTGAGTTCACAGACTCAAAAACATAAGTGTTTATGCTACCATGTAGTAAATATTCATTTTATCCCCCTTAGTTCTATATGTGTTTTCAATTTTGACTAAAACAAGTAAAAAACAAAATATTGTTCAAATATTAGTTAGGTTAGGCTATGGTTTTCAGGCCTCAAATATGTACAAAAGTAGAAATTTTTGAATTTAATTTTTTAAACATTTTGAAACACTCGTATTACTAGGAGTAATTTAGTTATACATAATATTTAATTTACACCATTAACGTCGCTTAGTATTTTGTAGTATTATTCTATTTTTAAATTGTTTTTTAATGTGGGTATACGAGTACCATATGAGACATACGTATCTGAGGCTTCCCAAGTTAGTCCTTAGGGTTAGCAACGCATTTGTGACCAACTACGGCAAAATACTACGGTACGGTAGATACAGATGTCCATGGGCAACAGTGGCCACTCACCAGCTGATTGTATCCTCGTTTACTACTTCTGTATTATTAAACCTAATGATAAAAGATTTAACTTTATCTTTGGTACAAAAACAATATAATTATAAAGAACATTGTCAGCCATCACCGTATCTTTATTCACGAAATATTTTCCGACATGAATAATGTTATTTAGTTCCGATGACTATGAAAAGGATAGTGCTGGCACAAAAGAGCCCTGGGCCGCCACTAATAAGGGTATTATATGTAAAACAGCGCCATTTTCATTTTATACAACAAATATTTACCCGCTCTCAGTGGCTGTATTGCCTTCAATATAAAAGACGGCCATTGAAAATTGTATTTCGTGTACTACTTCGTTATGAAATTTTAATTTGAATATTTCTTCAAGAAAAAAAAACATAGTGATGGCTTTTCTAGAAAAACTTCTTTGGGGATGAAAAAAATCCCTTCTTGAACTCAATTGAGGTCGTAACGTAACACCAAGAAAAATTCGGGCGTTCTAATAATTCCACAATATACCTTAGTTACCTTTGAAAGGTAAAATTCTTTGTGATAATGATGCGACTTGGATCACTTCGAAACGAAGCACAGATGAGCTCTGGTTTCAAGTAACTGGTTAGTACTTGTAAAATTATTATAAGGAAAGAAGAAAAGAAAAATCGTATACTTCAAAAGTTAAGTAGCCCTTAGACAATATTTCTAGGTACGTGGAACTGATTTTCCTTTAAGACCATTACCATCACGAATTGGTATTCTTAGTATTTCTAATAGCATTGACGTGGGCATCTCCCACGGCTGCAAGAAATGCATTGATGCTTGTCTTTCATGATAAATACACTGAAACCAACTTTATAAAATATATTAAACTCGTCTAAGAAAGATGTTTTGCACGTTGGAAGAAAATTCGTAGAAGAGAAGAAGAAAAAGAAAGTTCGAAGAAATGTTGCGGAGGTTTCGCCGCCACACCTATTAGCGTGAAGCAGTTTCTTGGGTTTCGTTTTAAGACCGTTGTTGCTGAGTTACTTTCATATGAGTCGACCATTACATTCCTCGGAAGCAGGAACGCATCTGTGATTGATATCAGAAAACTCCTGTTTCATATCAAGTTGCTTACAAATGTCCATGGGCTGTGACCACGTAACGTCTTCAGTCTTATAAAGAAAGTGAAGATTTTTATTGAGAAAAGAATTAAGTTTTTTTACGAGAGATAAAAAGCAGAGTAAAAAATACTAGAAAAATGTTAAATTGAGACTGTAACGAGACAAAAGAAATATAATTCTATGGCAAAACTTTATACGTCTTTAATGAATGTTACACATTCTCGTTGCTTTATTTTGTCAGTAAATCAAGTTTGTCCATTGTTAACTACTTCGAGGTGACCTTAAATATAAAAACAACTATAGCCTGAAAACAACAACAAACAAATAGCTTATATTTAACATTTTTTAAAATAATATAAACACATATGTTAATTAAATCCTACGTAAAAGGCCCTTTTTAAGATTATGTATCAAAAGAATATATAATTCACCAGACGGAGAGTGGCCCATGCTACCCATGAACACCTGTATTAAAATCCACATAGATCTGGAACTCTATCTAAAGTCGAAAATAGAGACACCTTGCCACTCCTGACGACTAAGATTCTCGTTTAACCAGCGGTTAGGCTTTATTAATTTAGTCTAGTTCCTACTCACAAAACATTATTAATAATTTATAATTTAACGAGCATTAATGCGTCAACCCGTCTCTTAATTATAAAAGTAGACCAGGAGACAACTCGTCAACTCCACAGTACCATGACCAAAGTTTCCAACTCTATTGTTCTTAGAATATATCTGGTTATCTATCATATTCAGTTAACTTTCAGAACTTCGGTAACGAGCTCAGTTTCTCATTTATCAATTTTGTAAAGGGACATTAAAAATCATTAAAATTGCTACTACCTTGCTAACTTTAAACGTGCTTGTGTATAATACATGGTAACTATTCTATACATTATTTCTCATAATGATGAGGACATAAAATTGACTTAAATTTAACATAAAAGGACTAATTGTACTATTAATGTTCTTGACATAAATAATAATAGTATTTATTAACCAACAGCAACAATACTTTGTTTTAGATAGCCATCGCAAATAAGTCTGATATATGAATATAGCAGATAATGACTGGATGCAGAGGGCACAGGCGTGATCGAAGTGATTTTTATTAGGACTGACATGTTCCTCCCTGAACTTAAGTTTAATTACTATTATAAACGCTTAAACGCTTTCTACACTCATAGCCCCACAGTAGGATTTTCTCCTGTGTCGTG
>MOOZ01001367.1:661871-675425 GCA_002930495.1 Cecropterus lyciades | reverse complement strand
GCAATGTTTTCGGCCGTACATATCTATATACTTTGGGCGATATAACCAACTATTGTTTTGAGGAAACGTAATAAACTCGTACTACGGGCACAGACGAAGAGAAGCAAGCGTCGTGAAGGTGGTTGTGCACCGGCGCGTGACGTCACGCGCGTGACTCCCGCTTATGTAACGGCTTTTGAATTTTAAATTTGTCTGTTCCGCCCTTTGAGTTCGGCGAGTATGCAGGAGTCTTAACGCGGTAAGAATATGGAAAAAACGGTCTGGCGCTGCTAGACATTATAGGAAAATAATTTCCTGACTAGATTTTTGAGTAAAAGCTTATTGCTGACCATTTAATGTCACGCACGTATGTCCCATGTATATGGAAAAGAGGGCATAGCAGTACACAAAGAAGGAAAGTGAAAAAAAAGTGTAATGTATTGTAGGCTTATAAACATGCATGAAATTTACCTACCAGCGGTCACCCATCCCACGTCTGACCGCGCCCGACATTGCTTAACTTTACCACTATGTACACTTTATTCGATTTTAAGAAGTATTACACATTTACCGTGTACACTGTATCCACAAAAGTTCTTTACTACAGTGGAAGGCGTGTGGGTCAATCGTATAATAATATACGATAAAACAATAGCGGGAAACAGAACTTTGTTACTCGTTGTACAAAATCGGGTTAACGGATTTATGGATGCAGATCGGATAAAGTAATAACGATTCTTTATAATACAATAAAACTGCAAACAGCGATGAATTTTATCGTCCCTATAATACATACCAGCAAATAATATATCACATAACTTCTATTACTATATGAACCGACCATTAACCATGCAACCATTTACGTACTCGTGAGTACTAACATTGATTTACGTCCTCGTGAGTAGTTGTGATTGGATTGAGATAAGACGCTTATTCTATGTGAAGTTGGTTACATATGTCCATGGGCGGCAGTGACCGCTTACTATCGGGTGGTCTGCTCCTCGGATTGCAGAAGCTCGGACCTGAGGACTAGACTAGAACGCCTCGGATAAGTATGTCACCCGTTCACACTCCTTTCAGAGTAAAACACAGTAGCGCTTAGCACTGATATTATGGGACAAAAATTGACGCTGTGCTGGTGCCTCTGGAGTCAAACTATTCTGGTATCTACAATCCAACAGCCTATTTAGGTACACTACAGGGCATAGAGCCTTCCCTAATGGGGATGTATGTCAATAGTCATTGCGTATGGCCTGAGTTTTGGTGACCATAATGAGTATTGATGAAGAAGACACTGTCCAAATGGATTTTATCCATGAATAGCCTTCTGCGACATCCACGGGAAGAAAGGGAGTCAAAATTGTGGGGATTTTGAACAGCACAGGATTCTACACTACTTATCCCTAAATCTAAATAGCAACAATAAAGCTCAAAGGGCCGTATTCCAAAATTGATGGCGAGATTTGATCTCGTTCCCAGCATCCCAGCGTTAGATTAGCTTTACTTTTATATCCCTTGAATTTATTACACGAGCACTTGTAACAGTGATTGAATTAACTCCGTCTGGTAAGGAATACCACACGATACAATATATTGAATTACTTTTACGATAACGAGGCATTGTCATACACGTTCACGGTAACAAATGTTGTCTAAATATATAAAAATTAAAAATGATTCCGTATGTCCCGTGAACGGACCGATTTTCCTAATTCTTTTTTTGTCGTATTAGATATTGTCGGGAGAAGGTTCTTATAAAAAGAAAAAAATATCAAAGTAGCGTGGGAAATTCAAAAATAACAAGATAACCTTACTGTCAGTCTTAACAATTTGAATTCAAAATTCGTAGTTAAGAAAATACAAAGTCTGTAGAGTTAGCTAGTAAACAATAAAAATAAACCAATTAATAAATTATTAATAAAATCCCATTTTTGGATTGCATATTTTATATTACAATCATCATTCACTATGTTTTCAATAAAGGTTTAATATAATATCTCAAAATATTAAACAATGTCTTACATAATTCTAATTAGTTTACAAAAATACACAACGAAGAGAAGTCAATTTAAAAAAACCTCAAAATTAACAATGAACGGACAACCCGTTATTTATTTATTTAAACATTCAATAATTAAAGTATATAACAGCTGTGAATGTAATGTGCTCACACACACACACACACATACTCGAACAAATATAAGAGTATGTGTTCAAGTGAAAACAAATAAACAAAAGTGTTACACGGAACTGGATCACTAGTCTACTATCTAAGTAATGGATACCAATTGACAGTTATAAAAATTACCACGGCATCAATAAATCGATTGTGAATTGCTCGGAACAATCGAATGATTTCATCCACACTTATCGATTTGCGGTCTATATCGACACCGGAAGATAACAGCTTCTCCACAAACGAGGTCAACACTATTTTGTTTGGTTTTTCAACACACTTTTTACCGTCTGTACCGGTATTGTTAGATTCGCAAATATCTGTTGTAATCTCGAAATAAAGCTATTGTTACATATCGTTTTTCGTTTCCAAACTGTTATATAAAGTTAGTCAAGTTATCTGTGTACACAAATGAATGGACGATAATGGTTTGTGGTTTGGAAGCTACAATTTTTGTGGTTGGAACCATAGAATTTTGAAGCATAACTATAATGTCATTTAGGCAGTTATCGTGTACGTTTAGTCACTACTAATCTTGTTTATTAAAAACTTGTTTTTCACTATTACCAGTACCCACGTAAAATTTTAAGATTTTTTTTTATAATAAAATTAAAGTAGCAAAGAAGTATGTAAGATATCTGTGTGTAAATTGTGATAATACTGCCTTTGGAATATTTTATAATCTTACTAATATTATAAATGCGAATTTTAGTAAGGATGTATTAATGTTTGTTAATCTTTAACGCAATAACCACAAGTTTAAGATTACTCTTAAATTTAGTACACATATAGTTTATGACCTGAATTAATTAAATTTAGTACACATATATTAACACATGGGATATTACCGTGACAAACGTGAGCTAATCGAAGCCGTGGGAATAAGCTAGTATTATATGAACCTAGAACAACTAAGTAAAACCTAGCAAAACTAGGAAAAACCTATGGACATATTTAATTAACACCTGAGAGGGTTGCAATCCCACTTGATGTCAGCCACAGTTGCCTAAGCCTAAGTTGAATGCCTTGCGTATGTATCTTTTACATCCTTCCAAAAAGAAAACCACCACTGACATGAGGCAAAAATAGGTGTGGCGGTGGAGCCTACAGAGCCCAATTACAAAGATTAGCTTTACAAGATTACAGCTTTATCCATTTCAATAGAATTGAAATTCTACCTAATATCATGCACAGATGCGTAATTACATTAGTTATTAAAGGCGGCAAAATCCTTTATCGTTCGACTCCGGAAGCACCACCGCCACACCTATTTCTGATACTGTGTTTTAATCTGCAGGGTGTGGTAAGGGATACTTATCCGAGGCGTCCCAACTTAGTCCTCTGGAGTAGCAACGCATCTCTCTAGGTCTAAATCTCTGATATTTTCCGGGGTTGATTACAAATGTCCTTAGGCGGCAGGAGCCACTTAGCATCAGGTGGTCTGCATGCTCGTTTGCTACTTCACTATTATAAAAAAATACTCCTAAGACAAGTTGGAAGTTCTAGTATAATTCTTGCCTTATCACATACACTTTGAACAGCATTAAAATCAGGTTAGTTTCAATTATATTTGTACTTTCATTTATACAATAAATTCGTTTATCTGTGTTCATAACGCAAGAGTCCATAACTTGAGCCGGTCACAGTCGGTAGCGCTTTGAACCATCAATAGACAATAAGGCAGTTTCTCGATGGATTTAATCGTATCGAACGATATCCTGTACCTACAATGACATATTGAACTATATGATAATAGCTGTGCCTCGCGGTTTCACTCGCGTTTATGAAAACGTAACATAACTGAAATTGTAAAAGGTTTGATGTATTTTAATGAAATAAAGTGATGAATGTTCAAAATATTAAATATATGAAAGTTTCTTCCAATCCTTTAAATTAAATTCAGTAGTTTTGATGCACTTGCAAATACACAGACAAACTGACAGGCCCTCAAACATTTTTTGCACATGTACATACACACTAAACTTTATTTTCATCTCACTCATGATCACGAAGTTTTTATCATTAAAAGCAAACGAGCATTCAGTCTACCTGATTGTCTTTGATGGTGTATGGTGTCGAACCATGGTTTTATCACTAATCTGACTCGTCATAAGTGTTTGTAAATCTATTCGAAAATTAAAATAGTAGTTATGCATCTTCTATGTATATTTGATAGCCGTGGGTGGCCACGGACATAGCAATGAACCCCGTTATACTGGATATACATCCTATCTGTGGTCGACCAGACGTTATACTGGAGTTCTATCTACGGTCGACCAGACGTATTTTAGTATATCAGTTTTACAATACTGTTCAAAAAAATATATGGCAGCGCCTAATATTATTAGCATTATTATTCATTATCAAAGGATTAAACCAAAACGAAAGCTATGGAATAATCCATAAACAAACATAAGCGTCGAATTGAGAACCGCCGTCATTGGAAATCGGTTAAAAATACAAAGTCATTTACACTCCTTCGTCTAATTTCCGCTTACATATTTCACTGACACTCCCATTACAAATCGTTAAATCTCCCCTTGGAACAGAAGTTTATATACCAGTATTACAATGGTTCTTAGAGCGGAACTCGGGTATCTACTGTACCGCGATTTAATCTATACTAATATTATAAAGCTGAAGAGTTTGTTTGTTTGTTTGTTTGTTTGTTTGAACGCGCTAATCTCAGGAACTACTGGTCCAATTTGAAAAAAATTCGGTGTTAGATAGCCCATTTATTCAGTAAGGCTATAGGCTATATATCATCACGCTAAGACCAACAGGAGCGGAGCACCAAAGAAGAATGTTTCAAAATCGGGGTTTTTTTTTTCTAATGAGATATAAAATTTCGGTTAATGTATGTCACGTTACATTTCTTTTAAACGCGGGTGAAACCGCCAGCTCAGCTAGGCTTATGATACTCACAGAACTCAGAAAACATTTAAATACTGACCCCAGTATCGAAAATTATTGACAAAGTTTCGATGAACATCACTTTAAAAAAGTTTACGGTTTATCAAAGTTTATCAGTGACTTTAAACGACATTTTAGGTTTCGTGAACTTTACAGATATGAGCGTTTTATGTCGAATCACTCGTTTATTAATATCACTTGACAGATGATATATTTTTTCGTTCTAACGATTAATATCATGCTGTCAAATAACAACTTATCGGAGATTTCATTGTGTAGATAGGTAATTATTGGACACTAACTTTTGCTCGCAGCTCCGCCCGCATATACCTAGTTTGTCACAGAAAAGAGTGTACTATGTATTAATTCAGACAATAAACTATCTGTGTGCTAAATATTATACTTATCGGTTAAAGATTTTTTGTGTGAAAGTGTAACAAAGATCCATTCATGCTCAGAAACTTTTGCATTCTTAATAAGTATACATACTGCCGAATAGTATTGTATCATATCATTATGGTAAAAATTGCTCTCCCCATCTTTCAATAGGTTTCCACTCACACTAATTAAGATAACCAAAAACGCTAGTTAAGATTATAAATATCCACTTGAAGTAAATTTAACACCCTATAAAGAGATAATAAGCTTGACTTTAACCCTAGAAATCTGATTTAACTATAAAAAAATCTTACAATTTTTAAATTACTATCACAAGTTTTTCCTGCACTTTCATATTCATATGCATCATTCAAAATGATGGATTTTTTCATAATTACTTATTCTCAGACCCCTAAACATTATTTGCACATGAATATATACACTGAACTTTACTTCGTTTCACGACATTTATACCATCTATAATAAACAATCCGCTTCAACCTGTAACTCAAACCAACCCTGTCGGAAGTGGTCTCCCCTACGAATGGTGCGCAATGCTACACAATGGCGCTACCTGCTCGAACAGGTGGGACTCGGCAGTTATTGTGTTTGACCCATTTCATGACACGTTTGTATCTGGATAAGATGTCTGTTTATGGAATACACTTAGAATAAGAACCTAAGGTAACCTAACTTTGTACCATAGATTTTTGAAAAGCAACGGTCATACTATTAAATGTTTAAAGGAATGTTTCTACGATTGTTGTAATGAAAATTTTGAAAAAAAAATTGTGACATCTACTCAGTGTTTCTTCAAAACTTTGAAGGAGCAACCTTGTGCTCCGCTTGATGAGGTCAGTGATCACTGATGCCCGTGGACACTTATTAGAAACTTCATATAGAACATAGGTACTATATATCAATCACAGCTTTGTTATCACGCCCAAGGACTGTGATGGTCACCTTCTATTAATGTAAACGGGCAACCACACACTTTTACCGAAACACTGAACTAGGTCTAAACGTGGGAACGTTTAGACTGGATTGGAACATACATACTCGTACCTACTACCGCTCTAATGTTCCAAAAATATTTCAAAAGTTAAATGATCGCTGTAATAATTAAATGATTTTTATATTTCAGTTGTAACCGACCTACCGAAAGATTCTGTTCTGTAAATATCTACAACTATTAGTTATTGTGACTGTTAAACGTCCCATCCACTTACAAATGTGCTGCAGGTTCATTTGTTGTTTCAAATTATTTGTTATTAGATACAAGAAACAAACAAGGTCTTCTATATTAGTCACACACACACACACGTACACACACGCGCACAAACACACACACGCGCGCACACATACACACACACACACACACACACACGCATACACACGTTAGTGATGTGGCAACTATTTATATATATAAAATAAATAAAATAAAATCCATAATTGCTGTATGTTTAGTCTGTAAGATTTGTGTTGTTGTTTTTTTTATTTAAGAGCTGTGGATTTGGTGTTAATAAATAAATAAATATTATAAGTACAATTAAAATATCAAGTAACAGCGCCATCTTTTATCGACACTCCTGAACCCTGTCTGTTTCTCTATTGTCCTCTCGGCTAGATAAGTGACGTGTGTTAAAGAAGACAGCCATTTCCGATACATGACGGGGGACTGCGGAAACTGGAACTTACTCACCACCGAGTATTATGTTCTATAAAAAGCTTATATCAAGATAAACTCGAAGAAAATACCGAAAAAAATCCAATACTTAGTACGAACCTACATGCAACTTAGAGTAACTGACTTTTAAAGTTTTGTGCCTACCGTCCTTTTATGTGCTTATTTATTTTATTGTGCTACTATTTTGCATTTAAACTGAAAATTAAGTAATTATCAGTAAATAGTAACGTATTTCGTTCTTCATGTAATGTATGTAGCTTTGTGGCTAGCTTTTGTGTGCCAAATCTCATCCAAGTACAATCAGTAGTTTTAGCATGAAAGAGTAAAAAACACACATACATCAAAATCACATCCACATAGCAATCTCGTTACAACAAAAACATTATTTTATTAAATTATCAATGCCCACTAAATGCAAATTTTAAGCTGTCAAATTTACAAAGCTCATAAATTACCATTAAAATATACCAAATTGGATACTCACATCTCTCACAATTCAGTACCTACTATAAAAATTAATAAGCAATAAGCATTTCCATTACTTCCTTTATTCTTAAAATAATTCTGACCGCTCCAGTTTCGTATTTGCACTTATAATTCGTAGGAAAACATAGTTGGCAGCATGACCGCCGCAAACAGGGTGTGGGAAGTCAAAACATGCAGACAATGAACAATGCATTACGGGGTAGCATTGTCATGAGTGACGGTATTCAAACAGTCTGTATATAGTTTAGAATCAAACATAACAAGAGTATAACAGCTTAACGTGGGCTGATTTTACTGTAGTTAGTAATATCAATAACCTTATTTTAAACGACTTTCTAGCGGAAAGGTTATTCGTTACGTACATTTTTTTGTCAATAAATTAACTTCCATAGCCATTCCCATCCGAACTTTGAAGAAGAAATCGTCATCATTTCTGGCAATTGCTCAGATCGGTATTAATGAGGGGCTGTTAGGTTATTTTAGGCGAGAAATAATCTCCCTCAATGTCATGCGTTCTCATACAATATATCTCGTTATTTTCTCCGGCCTATTTCTGTACAGGATTTGTTTAAAGGAAAGCCGTGGTCGTATGCTACTGTAGTTCTGTAGCAAAAGCAGATTCATTATAATAATAAAATAAAATTAAAGTGGCATGCGATGATGTCTATCCTTTAAACAAATCTCTATCAATATGACGTATAAAAATACGTTAAAATATAATACGTGTAAGTAAGTTGTTTATTTATTAGCTGGTAATTTTTGAATAGTTTGTACATTATAATTTCAGCGGAGACTATTTTCTTGTTTCGTACTTTTTAGAGCTTGTTTTAATTTTTAATCTTTCTTTTTATAACATCTGTTATCAGTCAACCCCAGATAAGAGTCTTGCCTAAGATTATTCACAGACGTGTTCCTACATCTGTGTAAAGTAACTTTCCTAACACACCCTTAAGACCAGACCAGACTTTGCTAATACTGCATTACTAGGCAGAAATAGGTGCGCGATGCTTCTAGACTCAAACCACTAACAAACCTTCAAACACTACTATTAGAAAATATATTCATTTTGGAACTCACGAACTACTATCCTTAGAAGATATGTGATATGTGTATATTGTGTTGCAAGATATACCTAATATCTTGCAACACAATCAATTTGCAGCAAGAAAACTTGTCACACATATATACCGCGTTAAATGAAGCAAGTTTAATTTAACTAAGGAACAAATACTAGAATATAGCATCTGCGTTTAATTTCAGAATAATAACTGGCGCTTGTATTTGGCAGGATCGGCGGCTGCTAGCTACTAACATGAGTTCGGAACTAACATGAAGCTATTAACGAGGAAATGAACATGCTTCCTACTGAATTAGTACACAGGACAGTGGTAACCATACTGGTTTGATATGCAAAGATCCGGGTTCGAATCAAAAGTAGAATGAAAATTTTTGATGCTCCTGAACTCGTCTATACATCGTAGTGTGTTTGGTGAATACTGCCGTAATCCATGGTCGTGTACTCTATATGAAGAAAAGCGGCAGCCCTTGGACATTTTTCTTATAAAAGGGAGAATCTTATAAATATTGCAAAGAATTAGAAAAATTATGACAAGCCTTTAATTCAAAGATAAGAGGCTTCGCAAAATAGAGTAGGTTAATCGCAACAGGTAAATCAATTCATTAAAAAAGTGTGTGTGTACAATTCACACGCAGCAGAAGTGAAACTTAGTAATAATAAATAAAAAAATACATGTTTCCCACACTTTGAAATGAACCTCAATTTAATGACAAATTTGGCTAGTTTATGAAGTTTATATTTTTGAGCAAAAGGGTATTAACTTATGCTTTTTCAAAAATCGATTACGTAATCACTGCAGCTCATATTCGCTTACTTATTTCGCTTATACTAAAATTGAGCTTGTATAACAAGCTACGAAATAAAATACGAATGGCGTACAGCGCCATCTTGGTACAGCGCTGACAACTGTCTTCATGACTTTGAAATTTGAAATCCGATGAAACGCATTTTCTTTTCATCGGGTTTCAAATCACAACAATATTAGAGAAGTTGCAGTTCAAAAACCATTGCTAATTTCTACTACAAGCATGCCCTAGGTTCTAAGTGTGGGAAAACTTCCCTAATTATAATAAAGATTGCATCCGACCTTTCATTACACCAATTGCCTAATCTCAGCAAATATGGCAGCAATGTTACGACGCTGTAAAATGACTAACTCATGCCATAAATTGTCATTACGATGCCTGTACTTGGCAGGCGTACACATCTACGTAACATGTTCATAAACCATCGTCTAAGGAGCGGCGTAGTGTAGATCGCAAAGGTGTCAATTCAGTGCTTTAAATGACAATTTCTACAAGCGATTATTTAACATGCCTGGTTAGTTCGTTAGAGTGGATCATATAGTACAACTAAATTCAAAACCACTTAACTCTAACTTATTACACTAACATTTCGTATATACGTTTGGGTTGGATATCAGTGCATGAGCTTTTAGCTAAGAGACTTTATTGCAAATCCAATATGGCGGATGCGTCAAGGTGGCGCACAATTATGTTATATATTGGTAACGATATAATCAAGCGATAACCATGTCCAGCATCGAAATTAAAAAGGGTTATAATATTCCCTTTTTAAATACAGTTAAAACAACAACAACAACAGATACTAAAAACATACTAAAATAAATACTTAAGGGGTACTCCCATAGACCAAACGTGACTTTTTTGCCGTTTTTTATAGGTTATGGTATGGAACTCTTCGTGCACGAGTCCGACTCGCACTTGGCCGGTTTATTTAATCATACATTATTTTACCAAGCACAGGTCGCAAGACCAAAGGCTGAATCGCTGCCTAACGGCAACAAATAGCACCGGTAGGCGGTGAACCGACTGAGGGAATTTCCCGGGCAAGGAAATTCCTCGAAGGAATTCCTCGAGGCCCGTAGACCCTGCGCCATGCGGCGACGTCATCGCCTCGGCATTGGACAACGTATCATCAAAAAAACATAATTTTATACTAGCTAAGTGCTCAGTGCATCGGCAATTAACAGGAAACAATTAAAAAACTTATTAAATTCCATGGGATCTTGACATTATATTAATAACTTATCAAATGGATTACATAAAGAACTCCACACGCTACACGCCCCGCTCTTGTGTGTACGCACCCTTATTCATATGCGGGGCACGTCGTCGGCAGATCCCGTATATTAACGCCCACTGCTGCCAACTTCCCAACATTGTTATTAGATCCGAGATCGCTGGACGAAAGCCTTTCTAAGTGCCAAAGGGTATATTTTTTGTGCAATCTTGTTATTGATAAAGTATTAAGAAACCGTTTGATAGCGCTTTGAGGGCACATCAGATGAAAGGTGGTAGAACACTATGGTTCGATTCTAAAGCCACCACCGCCACACCTATTTCTGTCTAGTACACAGTATTAAGCACTGTTATGTTCTAGTTTGGAGGGTATGGTAGGGCAGAAATAGTAATTCGAGATACCTCAACTTAATCCTCAAGGGTAGCAACGCATCAGTAGCCAACCTCAAGTGAGACTCAAATCTTGTCTGGGGTTGATTACAGATGCCCATGAACGACAGTGGCCACTTACCATCGGATAGACTCACTCGTTTGCTATTTTATATAAAAAATAAGGTATAACTATTTCAAACCAACTATTATACAACAATCTTTAATATTGACAGACAACAAACATATGGCGTTAACTGGTGAGTCTTGAAAATGAAACTTTGCTTTATTAATTACTTATGAGCACTCGGAGTTTTTTATACGTACCTATATGAATAATGCTAACAATTCATCTCTTTATAGGGCTAATTAGAGGACCATCGTGTAAAATATTTCGTTTAAACTTATAAATATTTATTTTTTTACGTTCAAGGGAAGAGGTCTAAAAGAGCAAATCAAGCTTTCAAATTAAATCTACTTGAATAATATATTTGGTGTACCACAAGGTATTCCCATAATACCGCGACTTTTTAATATACAAATTGGCATCCCACAAGGTAGTCTCCTAACACCGCTACTTAAAGCACAACTATACATCATACGTTATGGATGATATTATCAGAGCAAGTATATCATTATTAATCACGTACCTACTTAATTAGTCACCCGCATGACACGACTGGTTTAAAATCGCGCTCAACTTTCATTCACAATTTTCCGGTCTAAACCGGTCCCAGGTTCGGCGATTGTCGCATTAGGTTAGCGGTGTATTAGTTGCACACCAGCGAGTTATAGAGCGTGAGATTTTATACACGTTAAACCAAAAAAAGTTAAGACTTCGTCTTGCGAAGAATAGATTACTACTATTAATTAGAATACGAATTACGCACAGGTATGTGCCTTAAAACACAATAGCAATTTTGAATTAAATATAAAAAAAAAATCTTAAATCAATATCACATCATCACGTCGCAATCACAAAGTGTATGGCGCTCAGCCACTCACAAGAACACTTTGTGTTTCCATAATATGTTCCGTGACGTATCTTAATCTTCTTTATTCTGAGTGTTCCATTAAAAACAAAATATGACACACATAGTGATTTGTAAGTTTCTCACTATCTTCGCACGCATTTTTAATTTCGTTTTTTGTTTACTATTTTGGAATACAACTTATATTACAGCAAGTACCGAACGCGGACTGAAGGCTTAACATTTTGTTAATTGTCATAACGAATTGTAATAATTGTTTATAATTCCTATTATATCAAATGTCAAATGTCACGCACAATAACAGGAAATAAAGAGCCGATGTTACGCAATGACCACCGGCTCAATAGATTGTAATTGCAATTAACGTACGGTTTACGGTAAGACGTACTGCATAAATACGTAGCCATTGCAGAAATGGGTACAAATTTCGTGTAATGGGTACAAATTACGAGAACGTTTCCGGAATACAATAATTGCAATTTCGCCCGTCAATTCCAATACAATTAATTGCAAGGTACATCACAAAAATGAAAACGTTAACGTGTAATGTACCTTGCAATGTTAAAGCGTAAACATCGATTGTTTTGAGAAACATAATTAATTCGTACAAAGGGCAATGCATAAATACGTACCTATTCTAGAAAATGATTCGTATTTCTTGTAGTGGTAGAGTTTTATAGAGCTCTTTGTGGTTCGACTCAGAAAGCACATTATAACAACAGTGTTATGCGCTGTTGTGTTCTAGTCTGAAGCGTGTAGTAAGAGAAACATACTTTTCCGAGGCATCGCATCTTAGTAAACAGGGGTAGCAACGTATCTCTGGCGAACCTTACGTGAGACTTTCATCTTAGGGTTGATTATAGATGTCCACGCGCGGCAGAAGCCACTTACCATCAGATGGGCTGCATTCTCGTTTGCTAACGCCATACTATGAAAAAAACTACTTCGTAATTGTGTAAAGGTACCTAAATGAACCTAAATAAGAAACAGTTAATTTTATGGTAAAGCGTGAAGATAGAACTCGTTGTATTCCGACTACCTAACAAAGATTTAGAACTTTTTTTTGACCGACTTCCGAAAAGAAATTATCTATTCGCCATGTAAATATATATTTTTCTAGTAAGTATGGGTTTATTAAAACAAATATAATTATGTGACGTTCTTACTAGTCACCACAAGCCACCTGTGATCGGATTACAGATGTCCATAGGTGACAATGACCACATCAGTGGACTGTACAGCTGTTTACGACTTCTGTTATATAACACGCAATGTGTTAATATGCGATGAGGGGTAAATGTAAAACTTATTTTTAAACTAAAACTAATACAGGTATGACACAAAAGTAGTGTTTTTACTTTTATTTTATTTGATCTTATTGAAGTGAAAACTTTTTCAGGCGCGTTGATCACTTTTTGCGTGAAAAAAAATCATGAAACTCGCGCCATCGTCAC
>MOOZ01001367.1:625108-637319 GCA_002930495.1 Cecropterus lyciades | reverse complement strand
GCAGTAGCCACATACCATCAGGTAGGCTGCATGCTCGTTTACTACTTCCATAGTATAAAAAGAAAAAACTAAAGATGAATTCTGTATAGAATCTCATTTAAGTCATTTGTAGTAAAATACTATTTTCATATATGATATAGCAATAATTAATCCGAAATTTTACCAGGCGATAGAATCTTATCACTACCGTTCTACTTGTTTTGGTTTCCACCAAACGGGTTGGGTGCGGTTGCCGGCTCACTTACATAGTCTTCGTGAGCAGCAACGCATCTATGATCGACTTCAGATAAAAACCCTATTCTATATAAATAAGCTCGTTTGCTAATTTAAGAAATGGTTAATTTAACGTGTACATACAATCCCTATTTGCTGTGTTCCCGGTATCTGGTGCTTTCCAATAGACAACTGACGTTAGATGAGGTTCCGATCACAAACTAAACTCGTGATCTTTGTGGTCCGGTTTGTTTAGTCACTTTCATAAATCACACCTTGGAACACGAGACCGTTGTATACAACGTGATAAATTGTCACATTAGCACGGTTATACTCACGTTTACACTAGATATTAAAGATGAATATTTCAATTTTTCTTTGAGTCTGAAGTACTTATTGCCGTGACTTTGCAACACCTGTTTTTGTAGTGATATTCAGTAAATTTCCTCTGTTGCAACTTGCAATATTACTTCAAAAATGCAATAACCTAACCTAGCCTAACCAAAACTTATATTCACTATATATATTACATTTGACATGTAATTGGTAAAAAACTACCGATATAAAACTCAAATAAAAATTCAACTTTTAGCTACTTCAAAGCTACTAATTCTGTTTTTGCATCGATTTTCTAGATATTTGCTGCATTTAAAATCATTAACGCGTCTTCTGACACTGAAACAACTGACACTGTTGATATTATGTATTCTCAGAAATGTAAGCAATGAATGTTTTATTATTATTTAATATAATATATAGTGTATATTGTGTAGCACGGTGTATATAAACTTTATATACACCGTGCGCGGAGTACAAGTAAAAAGGTACCATATTATTTCGCTTAACGTATTAATATTATATAAAAACATGTTTATGGTTATATCAATATGTTCAATAACTACTGATGTAATATACAGAACCTATTTCTAACATAATACTTTGTTAGAAGAACGAATACTAGAAGAAATAAAAAACTTCTGATTATAAAAGATTTTCGACCAGTGTAGGACACTTGTGTCAAAATCTAATGAACTCGTGTGCAATAAACAACATTTTTTGCTTAATTGTTCTCGTTCATGACTTTGTTTTTTGCCCTCGTTAATTCAATAGGATTCTTACAGGTATTTTTTTGGAAAATACCACCGCGTCACCATCTTTTGTTAAATTTAGGCACCATTAAATCTAATTACAGCGATTTATATACGATATCACCCATTTATAAAGGTTCATTGTTCGTAATAGTCAAAAAAATTTATATAAAACTAAGTTATATTAACATTTCGGTTAATTTTACGTTTATTCTGAGAATAGATATATCTTATCTTTTTACCATTTAAAGAATCATGTTAGGAACAATGCAATATTTGTTATCGGTAGACAATAATTTCTTAAGACAAATTTGTTAATCGTGAGATAAGTAATCTAGATAAGTAGCTATATCTATCTATTTTTCATTGTAAATTATAAGTATTGTAACATAAAAAAAGATAGCGCAAACGAAATGCATAGGCAATTATTATAAACGTTTAAGATATCACGAAAAAAATACCCACAGAAAATATAATTAATTACTTATTGTTTTATTAAGAGTTGCTTAGCAACGCAACCGTTACTAACCATCATAATCACATTTATATCAAAACAAATAAAATATTTTATTTCAATATCAATTATTACAATGTAAATACAGTTGAAAACAAGCCATTGGTAACGTCAAAAAACCTTTTCACTTGAAATCTAATACTAATCTGAAATATATAACATGGGGACATAAAATAAAATGTTCGCCATCTTGCGTCATCCGCCATATTGAATTTTGTGCATATAATTGTACATTAATTTAGTGCAGGTAATTGTGCAATCAAACGTGTAAGCAAAAATTCTGTTCAATCGTTTCCCGAGAAGTGGCTCAATTTTTTCTTGCAAGATAGCCTGATTGAAATTGCTTGCTCGTTTGTTACTTCAATGTTATATAAAAAATAACCCTATAATGTTATATAAATCCACATATTTTATATCCAGCTGATGAGATATCCAATTAAAAAGGACTGTATAATATTAGTTAAGACCTTACACAAATAAGCGATTACATATCGCTGCGTTGCATGAATAATAACAAAAAACGCTAATTTTATAGGATATCCAAGTAAAAATTAAACAATGCTGTATGTTTTTAATGATTTAAGTTAGTAAGAGCACAGATGTTAAATTTCAAAATATGTGTAAAAATTGGATAAAGCTGTATGCTGTTTTTAAAGTGATGGGTTTTCAATTGTGCGGTTATTTATTTTTTATAGTATGGAAGTAGAAAACGAGCCTGCAGCCCACCTGATGGTAAGTGGCTAATCCCGCCCTTGGACATCTGTAATCAACCCTAGGTAAGACCAAAGTCTCACCTAAGGTTAGCCACAGATGCTACCCCGAGGACTAAGATGGAATGTCTCGGAAAAGTATGTCTCCCTTACCACATCCTTCAGACCAGAACACAACAGCGGATAACACTGCTGTTATTAGGCAGAAATAGGTGTGCCGGTGGTGCCTCCGGAGTCGAACCACAAAGAATTGTATCACCTTCAAATTATTCTTTTATTCATACAGCGATATATTGGTGTATTAATTAACACATGGACATGTTTAAGCCATACGTGGTCTATTCGTAGAGCGGAATGACGCCAGCGGAATTAATTCGACCACTTTCTAAAGTCTCCGACGCCAGTTGCCCAAGCCATTGTTTTCGAATACGCCGGTAAGGAATTTTAATATGCTCTTTCACCGTTTAGTCTATTCTGTTGCTATGGGTATGGTTAACGACATGTTGGAGATAAGTTGCGGCACGCGCGAGGATAGGAACGTGTTAGGAAAATTTTTAGTTCCGTGGAATGAGAATAAAACTGTCATAGTCGATATTTGAATAACAAAATATATAAAATATAGCTGTAAATTCAAAATACTTTTTAAAATATCCTTGTAGGTGATATCAAAATACCATTTCGCATCTATTTACATCTTTTACGTAAGCAAGCGGACGCGTATTTCGAAAAATATATATGTACCTTTATTACAAAAGTTCTACAAAAATAAACTCCATTCAAATCTAAAAATAATGCAACTAAAAGACAAAAAATCTGTAAGCCGGATCTTCTCAACTGAAAACAAGATTTACCTAGTACACACTGTCTCCGACAATTTACCACCCTTAAATCTGCAAAATAACGCGTATACTTCATCTAATCCACGTACACACAAGATATGGAGCTGAGCCTAGGCTATTTCCACACGGGTTGGGTCGGTTACGCGTATCTGTATCCCGTGGCATGAGAAGATCTCCTTTTACCGGCCACCGGACACCGCGCGCCCGGAGTATTACCTTACACTCGTACGACCGGTGCCTTTTATATACGTTACATTTAAACTTTAAGATTTACTACTAAAATTAACTATAGTTAGAAGCAACTTTGTTATACTACCCTAAGAAAAAAGTAAGCTCAAGAAAAATATTGTTTGATTTTAAACTAGGAGATTAGACAACTGAATAAGCTTTAAACTCTTAATTAGCTTCGATTTCTTATCCTAGCTTTAGAAAAAGTAAGCTTAGATAAGAAAATGTTGATTGGATTTGCAATTTGAAAGTACTGTTGTACCTTTAAACACCCTACAAACCAGAACACAATAGCGCTTAAAACTACATTATTAGGCAAAAATAAGAAAAGTTCTGAAATTTTAAGTTATTCTTAAAAAAATGTAGCAAACATTCTACTCATTTGCGTTTTAGAATTACGCACACATACATATCATGATTGTAAGCAGAACCTCGGATATGTCATTACCTTGTTATACATACATATACAGCTGATGCCCGCGATTTCGCATGCGCAGTCTAAAATACAAAACATTACCCTTCGTCTGACACGTATTTCACTTCTTAAGCGTTGAAATATTAAAAGATATGTTTGCCCGACTGCGTTACAAGAAGAATAATGTTTTTGTAGCGTATGTATGTATGTTTGTATGTATGTATGTCCATTTTATTGGCACGCGTATAGTCCAAACGGCTTGACTGATTGTGACATATGACGTATCATTAGAATCGTCTCAGTTAGCAGAGTGACTAAGGCTATATAATTTAACACCTGTGCATAGGATAAAACGGGAGAAATGAAGACGTTATTTAATATCACGACCATATGGGTATCAAATGAAATTCCATATAAATATGTATTTTGAAATTCTTTAGGCGCGTTATGAAAAAATGATGGGAGTGAAATTTTAAGATTCGTCACACGAAAGTTACAGTATGAAGATGAAGCGATAATCGTCACGTATGATTAATTTGTTACCCAGTACCAAGGAATTCATCAACAAAAACCTTCATTAACTTTATTGAGAACAATGAATGCGTTCTCAGTCTAATTAAACAAATTATTTAATATGAGGACGCGACGTGAACATAATAACGATAGGTAAAGATGTTTATTTTGCAAGACATTACATGTCACATCTCATCTTGTCTATTTGTTGCAGAGAGTTTGCATCAAGATTATTAGAAAACGACCGATTTCATTCACTGACAAGTAAAAAAAGTAACAAATAATAAAACCAACTTCTATGCCACAAAAAAGAAAAATTAATTTAAATATACAGTTTAGTTTAGTAAATTCACAGTACATAGTACATATTCCCGATGTCGGCGCTCGATATATTTCCCTAGATCTCGACGACGAAACTTAAACCTTTGGAGTATATGAGCGCCGTCCAACAGCGACTGTCAACATATTTAAAAGATTTTGCCTTATAAAGAATCTAACTCAGACTTTTTTATAAACAGTTTTATAGTACACGTACATATCGTGTAAATGAGGTTTTAATAAAGTACGCTATTACGAAATAGCAGAGAGATACACGAATTTTATTTATTTGTGTATCATATGTATTTATAGTACTAATCTTAACTTCATGGGATGTCGTTATTTATTACTAGTTACTTTATTTCTTGCATGTTATACATATTTATTGTTTTTTTTTTTATTATTGAATATTTTTTTGAAAATCTGAATAAATCAATGGACAAGGCAATATGAAGCTATCACATTACTGGACGCATCATGAAATACCGAATGCTACTCTCATCTCATACGCATGTCACCTATTATCATATCATGTAACTTGTTTGCGTGTTGTTCATGTATACATATAAAAATTTATACAATATATATCTTGTTGACAAACATTTTCGGTATTGATTGTGACAACCGACGCTATTTCATGTTTTCAAAGGTTTTTATGATATCAGGTGAAAATTATATTATGGATTCATCAAGTTATATAAGGCACTCATCCATTGGCGGATTCAGAGGAGGAAAAGGGACTCAAGTCCTCCTCCCAACATTGAGACGCACTATTTAAGTCCATTCGTCACACTGCATAAAATCACAAATAATCTAATCTAATCTAATCAATCTAAAAGACGTCCATCTTACCGCAAATCTTTTTTTTCGCCATCAAATTCTTTCGAAGCATACCTACACTTCGTCAAGTCCCCAAAAACGAATCCTGGATTCACCAAAGTGGAGCTATTTATGAGATCTGCCCTGGCCTACCTGTGATAGCCTATCATATATCCCGAATCACTTATAACTTAGTAATTTAAAACTCGATCCAATGCAATCACACAGTATTTGAAACTTCCCGTCAAAGTTACTTCGCTACTTGAGACTACTCGTTCAAATATACTGTAACTTAGGGATCTTCGAACCAGTCAAAAGATCGAGCAACGACCTAGAACGAAGCTCTGAGTTAACTAAGCTATATGCCCGATTACCTCTAGTATCGCTTGAAACTTTCTCCAAATGCCGGTTCATTGTACTATACCTAACCTTTATCTTATGTTTACTTAGATAATTTATAGAAAACGATCTTGTGGTCAGTGGATTGGATAAATGAAAGCTTGTAATAACAAAATCTCCGTTTATGTTTGTATTTTCGCTTTCAGTCTGTCAATTGAAGAGTTATCTTTGAAGTCATCCTTACAAATTAAAATTTTATCATATCTTTAAATTAATTGGGAATATCTATTATATTATTAGTCATCCGCTTAAATAAAATAATGTATTCTGTACGAATTATGAATTATTTAATTTCCCGGCTGCGTCAGGGGGGTATTGTCATTCGAGGGTATGTATGTATGTATTTCAATTTCTTCCGCACGCGCCCAATCGGCTTGACAGATTGTGACATATGGCATATCATTAGAATCGTCTCATTTTGTGATATAGGCTATATAATTTTAAAAATTGCCTGTAAATAGGGAAAAGAGGGGATGGCACGACTTTTTTATTATTATGAAAATTCAAATGAAATGGGTTTCAAATGAAAACTAGTACATAGACCTCTAAAAGAATATATATTTATATAATAACACTTTTATATTTATATATTTTTTATTTACATTTATATTACTATGTTTACGCAAACACCTAAAAGCGTTATACAAATAAATTATTACATTAACAAAATACCCAACTGAAAAATTCAGTTTAAGTAGTCGGGTTGTTTGTTTTCATAATAATGTCTCGTCTCTAGGTACGAGTACCTATGTATATCCATTTCAAATTACACATTGCCCAAATCCAAACACATGCAATACTTGTTCAGGTGTTCTAAACTCCTAAATGAGTAACCGTTGAACAATTCGAAGCAAAACGACCGATAAGGCTCTGTTTACCGTATTATCGTATGCGCCTTAATCTGCTCTAGGAATGCGGGGAACAGGAGATTAGTGTGCTCATATTTTGGTGTAAACCTGAGACTGATTATTGAAGTGAAACTTATATAGAATAGCGATTTGAGACTCGATCAATGCGTCACGATAAAGAAACAAACACATAAATGTATAGGATTAGGTCGGCGAGAGAATGAGACAGAATACATTTAACTTTTAATATAAATATGTATTATAATATTTTCCATTACAATATAAAAATAAACTAGGTAAAAATTAATAAACCTTTTAACATTTATCCTAATACTCCTGACATACATCTCAATCTCTCGCAGGCTACTTTTCAGAAGCATCCCTCCTGCTGTGCATGAATTGCACAGACACCTTTTTAACCCCCGACGCAAAAATAGGGGTGTTATAAGTTTGACTGCTATGTCTGTCTGTCTGTGGACACGTAGCTTCTAAACGGGTAAACTAATTTGGATGCTGTTTCTTTTGTTAGACAGCAGGTTTCCGGGTGCTGGTTCTTAAGCATGTTTTATCAAAGTCGGTTCATTCAGTTATTAAATATAGATGATTTTTCAATATACACAAATGGGGTATCAAATTAAATCAAATCAAACTTACGTTTAAATATGTTTTACCAAATAGCCATTTACTAGATATAGGGTATTAAAGTACGGTAAAGTTAAAAATTCAATGATGTCAAATATACCCAAGTGCGGTATCAAATGAAAGAGGATGACGTTTATATTACAATTTAATATGTTTTATCAAAATCGGTTCAGCCAGTTACTAAATATGGTAGTTCAAAGTGTGGAAGAATAATAGAATATTGTCAAATATCAAATGAAAGGGCATGACGAGTATGCTATAATTAGACGTGTTTCATCAAAGTTGGTTGAACCATTTAGTTAGTGGTTAGTGGTAGATATGAGGGTGAGAATGGGGATAAATAATCGAATATTGTCAAACACACCCAAGTAGCGTATCAAATGAAAGAATTGACGTGTACACAACAGAAACTGTCCATTCCATTGAATCAGTCAAATAAAAAAAGCTATGGTAGGTGAAATGTCAAATATTGAACGCATACCGCTAAGTTTAGTGACTACCTAGCTAAAGTAAAATAGGGAGACTGGATAATCGTCACGTTCACTGGCTTAACAATTTAAATCTATTAAATAAATAGATAGTTAATGGAATAAACGGTCTAAGTTAAGCGGTATCCTTCCGCCGCGACGTTTTAGTACAATTTTAACGAGCAAATGTTATATTTCTAGAATTGAAATATAGTTGTAACTCGTACGCTTTTGATGGTTTATCTATAAATATTATTGTTGACTTTTTAAATGGTTGCCCACTAATCTTTATAGCTTTGGCGGTTTTTTAAATTTTTAATTTTATTATATATATATTTTTTTAATTTCAGGAATGTCTAATAATTTAAGGTACATTTGTCGCCATAGCAATATATGCGAAGTAATTCGGGTTTTATAAGTTTAACAGATTTGATTCGGATCTAGGGTTTCATATCAAACCAGGCAGACATCAAGTTATAAGCAATAAAATAAAACTTTAATTTTACATATAAAATTTCGAACAAAAAAAAATAGGTACGTAAGGACCCACTTAACATAATACTAGTAATATTTTCATCTAAGCGTCATAAGTTCGGGTTATATCTATAATCCATCAAAGGGTAAGGTAGGAAGAGGTATATGAAGCATTCTGCATTATTATACATCAGCCATGATTACAAAAAGTTTATTAGTTATCGTATTGCGGGCGCATTTGCTTATTTTATCACAAATGTTACATAACAGCTATCCCAGAATTTTCTTCAATTATTATGGGTGTACTACGCCCATTAACTTTCTCGTCGCCCCTCGTTATTTATGTGTTTTTGAACGTTGTTAGGAGCCTTATTTGTTCGGAGACAAAGCTTTCCCTATCTTGAAACATCCAATACTTCCATTTGCCCTCTGGAAAATTGCAAACTATGCAGTATTTACATAAATTGGACGAGAAAAACAGCTCCTAACCCACCGAAGTTCTCAATGGGGGTGGTAAATAAAGCCACATTTATTCGTAAATAAAATATTTATTTAAATCCGTCCGTTTCGAGTTTCGCAAGAGGTAAGAAGGCGTAAAAAGTATATAGAAAAAATAATATTTGTTCATTTTATACTCATTTGTTGGCTACTTTTCGATATACTACTATATGCATTGATATATAAAAAGGATTATTACTGAACATATATAAAATCGAAGGGCTACTCTTTATTTTCTAATCACCGCAAAACCTATTAAAGCATAGAACCATTAAAATTTGGTCAATACGTTCATTTTATAAGACACCTACAAGATATTTTTAACTATTTCACCAGAGGGTAAAATAGGGATTCAATAAACGGACACGCTTTCTACACTCATAGCCCCACACTAGGATTTTCTCCTGTGTCGTGGGCGCCATGGACACACAAAGACGAATACACAAACACCCAGACCCAGAACAGAAACCTAAACTCATCATTCAGATTTCTGCTTTGGGGGAATGGAACCCGGGACCCACTGCGTGTCAGACCGGCATTGTGACCGCTCCGCCACGCGGGTCGTCCAATTCAATGTTAAATAATTAATTAATACGTAGTGATAAAAATACATATTTATTATTAGATACCTTGCTGACATAAAAAAGTTTCTTCGCTTAAATTATATAAAATGAAGAAACATACTAACGGTAGTTAATTAATATTTATTTAGTATTAATTAAACCAAGCTATTGTTTTTACCGTCTCGTGTAAAGGTCAAACGTATATTGAATGACCGGAAACATTATTATGAGTAATTTTGTGCGACATGATTCTTTAATATAATATAGATTTATAAGTAAACTATACATTTCCTTTATTTTACCAATAAATAGTACTTAAATTAAACGAATGTATAATTAATGCATTATTTCTTAAATTTTGTTAACCTACAATTTTTTAATCTTGCTGTCAGTAAATGCCTTTTTGATGCTTTAACTTATTAACGACAGGAATAATATTATAATTTTTATCATGACAATATGACGCAATAAAATTACATTACATTACTAAGCAATTACTTAATTTAGTATTAATGACTCCGAATAATTGTTTGAAGCGAAAAAAATATCTTCGTAAATCATAGTCATAATTGTCTTATTTTTAATAAAATGTGTTCATACATAAATATGACCAGTATATCCAGTATTCTTATCCTAAATCCTGCCACTTCATCGTGATTAATACGCTAGTATTATACCTGCTTTCAAACATTCGTCAAAACGGTAAGCAACTTCCAGGGATAATCCTTAAGAAGCCACACTTAACTTCATGGAATCTCCTTCGGTCGTTTCTCACGAATTTCGCGAACAATACAGCCCCGGAACCCGAAATATTAACAAAGAACCATCGGGAATGTTCGAAAAAGCAACAAAAGTGCCGCATGCCGGCTTAATCGATGGAGATTCCCCAAAAAAATTCAGGTAAAACTTCCTCCTCGATGACGTAATGGCGGCCGTGGAACACCGCGCGCTTTTTTGTTTTATTTTTAATTCTCGCTACAGTTTTTTATTTTTCCCGCGAAGGACAAGGCTAGCGAGCTCTGCGGTCACATTTGCCTTTTTTCTGTTACGTTGCTACTTGCAGTTTGGTTCACTAATGAACGTTTAATTTTTAACCTGCATTATTATTTATATTTGCATTATTTAATTAATGAAATAAAACCTTAACGTGTAGAAGCAAAGAAAAGTTTTTAATTTTGTATTTTTGATTTAACTACTTTTTTATCTTATCAATTTTCACATTTCATAAACAACATTTTTTTATTTATACATCACATTTGCGGAGTTCCGTTATCCATTGTCCCTAACAGGTTTGTTTCTCGCCAGTTCTTCCATAGTGATTCACTGTTACTTAAAAAATACTGTTTACAACTTACAGGGATTAAGGCTTTAATCTTCCATCATTAAATCTTTTGTTCGTAAAACAGATGAATCGTAAAGATTCTAATATTCTTTACTACGAAAACCCTGAAAAGTCACTGTTGTCTAAAACGAAGGCATTTGTCAGGCTATAAAAATTATGACAATAATTACTTCCTGTAACAAACAAAAGTAGCAGCTAAAGATCTTCCAGTCACGATAATAAACAACCTTGAGCCGAACTAAGAAACAACTGAGACGGTGCAGAATAAAAACTGGATGAACTTGTTCAGATAACAACTACACTAAATACCAATTAAAATTGTTTTATTCAACCCGAAATTGATTTATTTTTTAATTAAACAACTATTCCTAATAATAGACACTGCAGTTTCAGACAAAATCGTTGCCAGTTTAAATATAAGATAAAGTGTAAATATAATATGATATATATACTAACTAGTAGACCCGTGCCCACTTCCTTGGGCATTAAAAAAAATGTTGGTGTGTTTTTAGTACTAAATGTTAGGGTTTATTACCCAACTGCCAAAAGGAAGGTTATGTTTTCATCGCGTATGTATGTACATATGTACCTATTTGCATGCTTGTTAGACGAAACATGTATGCTCTATTATGCAAAATCTTGGTGTAACCCTTTGTTTGGTACCTTTAAAGAATATATTAAAATTATTATGATTTATTATGTTTATTTTAATTGTTCAATACTTCTTTGTATACAATATTGCATGTAGCGTTATTATCTGGCTGCAAAATGTATAGTTTTTATGCATATCCGACCCGAGATAAACCAACATATAATATATCTGATTATGGAAAAAACACTCTTTTTTAAATCAATGCCTCCTCTTGTACCGTACCATTATCTATAAAAAACGGCAAAAAATCGCGTTTGTTGCATGGGAGCCCTTAAATATCTATTTTATCCTACTATTAGTATATGTTAATATAGCGGTAACTGAAATACATCATCTGTGAAAATTTCAACTGTCTGTCTATCACGGTTCATGAGATACAGCTTGGTGATAGACAGACGGACAGACGAAACGACGGACAACGGAGTCTTAGTAATAGGGTCCCGTTTTTAGCCTTTGGGTACGGAACCCTAAAAGCATCTAACAGAAATACCACCTAACATATTACAACATGGTCGCGGTTACATACCTATACTACATACCTACTTATATACCTAGTAGTTTAGGAGTCTATAGCAGCCGAACAACGTGACCCGTAATTTATATAAGATATAAGCTATCCTATCTGTCGAGTTGGATCAAACTGCACACGGTATGCAAATTTGATCGAAA
>MOOZ01001367.1:595479-617483 GCA_002930495.1 Cecropterus lyciades | reverse complement strand
TTTTTTTCTAATGAGAGCTTCCGCTGCATGCGCTGCGTAAACGGTTAAAGTTTCGTAAAAATTATGTATGACAGAATTGATCCCCTATAAAAGTTCTAAAAAAAGTCAGCAACAGCATATGTCCATCTTTTCAGATAAAATCACTGTACCCTTTTATTAGCTAACCAAATTTCTTCCAAAATAATGCATTATTTGCGAAGTTGTTTTTATAAGTATAATATTTATAAATATCCAAATAAATACATAAACTAGTTTTCTTTTTAAAGACAGTATTCATTGTTCAAAGTTAACCCTTGTATCGAAAACCTTAGCCTTGAACGTCGTCAGGTGCCTTCATACCCTCTCGTGCTAAGAGGTGCCACTTGTGAAGTGGCAGATACCACTATACCAATAGGGTTATAAGTATTTGACTTAGAAACTTGGGCTGACATATATTTTGCTTATCAGCTTTAATTAGTAATTTTATGTACCTAATACTAGGTTATTCCTGCGGGTCGGCCCGCTTTTGTCGCGTCCATCACAGTAATTAGTATCCTGTACGTTAATCTAGGTCATAAAAAGTGTGCCAAAATACAGCAAAATTCGACCAATGGTTTTTGCGTGAAAGAGTAACAACAACACATACATCTTCACAAACTTTCGCACTTATAATATTAGTAATATCCCGTCAACCCGTTACCGTCCCATTGCTGGGCACGGGTCTTCTCTCAGATTGAGAGAGTTTCAGGCCATAGTCCACCGCGCTGGCCAAGTGTGAATTGGTAGACTTCACACACCTTTGAGAACTTTTTAAAGAACTCTCGGGTGTGTAAGTTTCCTCACGATGTTTTCCTTCACCGTAAAGCAGTGAAAATTAATTTCTTATACGTTTAGAAAAACCGTAGTGCGTGCCTGGGATTCGAACTTCGGACCCTCGGTTGAGTGGCCGAGTTTCAACCATTCGGCTATCAGTGCTCATTAGTAATATGTATTTAGATAATTCCGTGCATAACTTATTTTTATTTCAACTTCAAATCTCTGTGAGGATTTTAAACATGGTTGCAAGCATAATATTTTCCTATTATAAAATGTTACTGATCCTATTATCATTTCGTCCTATCTTATTAAAGTATAATTTAAATAAAGTTTATTTTTAGCTGTTTGAAGGCAAGTCTTATATGATTGAGATAGATAGTCTGTCTACACGCCATCGAGCGAAAGCAGAGATTTCTCTAAGAACAAGTGTTAAAAACTTAATGGTCGCTTTCTACAACTAATCGCATATCAACAATATTTGCCCCTCCTCGCTTGTTTGAAACAAAAGTGATAGTTAAATTTTGATATTTCTTAGAGTTAAATAGGGTAAATGCAATAAAAAAATTTAGGTCATGTATCACGGTGTATCTTATGTGTTAATCCAGGCCATAAACTATCTGTGTGTCAAATCTCATCAAAATGCAGTGAGTGTAAGAGTAACAATCACATATACACTCACCAACTTTCGCAATTATATTATAATATTAAGTAAAGATTCAGTCCATTTGATCAGTAAGATGTGAATAAACAAGATTTGATACGCATATATTCGTGATAGTAAAAAAAGTCATCCCTTCCACCCCTTTCCGTCTATTTACAGGCGACATTCTTAAAAATTATATTCCAAGGATTTGCCACAATCAGTCAAGCCGTTTGGGCTATAGTGTGCCAAAGAAATGAACAAACATATAAACATACATACTCGAAAAACATTGCCCTCCTTCTGACGCATCGGGTAAAAACAATAAAATTCGTCACTAAAGTACGAATTGTTATCATTCAAATAAATTGTTGCCTACCTAATGAATTTTGTAGATATTTTAGGGTCCTAATCTAGGTTAATAGCGCTACAAAGCTCAACTTCAGCTGCACTGTGTCATAAAATAGGCTTAATCCTGCTTAAGCCACCAATTTTATGACAGTAAGCCCTAGAACCTCGGTGGGCCCTGCATTAATCCTCTAACCCTAATAAGGCTTTGGTTTCCTATAAAAGGTTCTTAATAAAGGATAAATTATACTTTTTCAGAACACATAACGTTCTCAAATGTAAGTAATACATTTAAAAAGCGTGGTATACCCTCTAAATATTTTCTATTCCCGTTTTAACAGATTAAAAAGGTAAAAGAATCTTTGAACAATCTTCACAAGAAGGAAGATGCGCATTTAAAAGGCAAAACAGAAAAATAATAAAATCGCACGAGGGAATTTGTCAAGGAAAACAAAGAATCACGTATCTTTTCATCATTTGCTTTCATTGCAAAACATTTAAATAAAAGGCAGCCTAAAATGATGTATTTCTTGGATATATTACATATGATGTATTTCTTAGTTATCTTAGTTCTTGTGTCGTGGGTGCTATGGAACATCCAGACCCAGAACAGATTCTATCTAAATTCGTCAATAAGATTACCTGTCTGGCCGAGAATCGAATCAGAAGTTTACAAAAAATGCGAGAAACCTTAATCATATGTACGTCAGTAAGAAATTTAAGAAGGCAAATTTCTTACGGACGTACATAAGACTACATAAGTAAACGTCTAATTCGGGATCCAACTTATGTTCTTACGTTTATGAAGACTGATTACGAGAGATGCATGTAAGATGCTATTAAAGGGAATTAAGTAAGGTATCGCCTTAAGGCATCGTGCGTAGCAAGCTCACATTAGCTTTCGATCCATGGGAATAAAAAACCGGCCAAGTTCGAGTCGGACTCACGCGCAAAGGGTTTCGTTACCATTATCTATAGAGAAACGCCAAAAAAATATGATTTTTGCATGGGATCACCTCTCAAATATTTACTTATGCCGTTTTTAGTATTTGTTGTTATAGCGGGAACAGAAATATATCTGTGAAAATTTCAACTGTCTAGCTATCACGGTTCGTGAGATACAGCTTGGTAACAGACAGTAGAACAAGCGGAGTCTTAGTAGTAGGGTCCCGTTTTTAACCTTTGGGTACGGAATGCTAAAAATAAGCTTCGTGGCTTGCTCGTAAGGCATGATACATTCTTTATTACTTTACCCGATTGGAAAATAAGTTTTAAAGAGACTCTGGTTTGGAATCAAACGGCACTATCGTCACACATATTTTTGCCTTATTATAGCAGAGTTAAGCTGTTGTTTTCTGGTTTAACGAGTGTTGTAAGGAAGATTTAATTATCCTAGGCGTCCGTGGACGTATCCAAGTTAGTCCTCAGGGCTGATCTGTAGCCTATCTGACGGACAACTAATCTGGGGTTTACGTTTAAGTTTAAAGATATTTATTCTTCAATAATACTTTACAAGTCACTTTTATGAGAACTAGCTTAATTAAATTTAATATTCTAATGTTTACATAGGTGCATACGGCAGTGGCCAGTTACCGTCAGGAGGGCTACATGCTCGTTTGCTACTTCTACCAACGAAAAAAAACTAATTTTAATGATACATACATTTTCGTATGTGACAAAATGGTCAGACGACAAACACCACAGTTTACGCCTATTTCTACTATATAGGAGAAAGTCTCAGAAATTTATACAAGTCTTTTCAACTTGCCCTCTAAAATAACAATATAGCATGTTGGATCTATATGAAGCAGACTATAGGATTGATATTTTTATTCAAAACCGTGAATAACTTAGAAACCGCATAGATACTGATATACACACAGGTACATAATATTACAACTACTAAAATAAGTAGTAGAAATAAGCGAGACGTAGAAAATTGTTATTTTATTCAAATACTAGCCATTCATGCATATATTGCCAATGAAAGTATTGTATTTTTAACGAGATTTCGTACCATTATCAATAAACTACAAATCGGTAGATTCCGACAGTTACCGACATTAACATACCGATATACTATTTAGTGATGTGATCCAAAATGTCTATTTATTATCTAACTAGATAGTTGAAAACTTCCACAACTTAATTTGATCCTAGAAAAAATATTTTGTTTTAAATAATCAAAAGAGGTAGGTAGTATATAGAAAGTTAATTAATTTCTTATCCCTTGCTTAACGTATATCTACAGTTATATTTAATAGTACTAAAGTGATTACTAAATAATGATCAAAGTATATTTTGAGACTAAATATACGGTATTCCGTGAAATATACAGGTAAATAACTACAAGATATACCTGCGAAACACAACTAGGCTTTTAACCGTAATGCGTCGGTGGCTTTGTTTACAAAATACTAAGAATTTCCTCTTTCAACAATTCTTAGTCATAGAATTTCAGTTATGTGGCCCACTAGCTGTAATAAACGGTCAAAATATGGTGTTTATTTATATAAAAGGCACCTACGTTTCTGATTACGAAAAATAACATTACCATTTCACGTAAAATGATTTGTATTGGAAGTATTATTACATGTACAAGTTATTATTATTATAATAAAGTAAGCTTTAGATTTATTATACGTGAAGGCGTAATGTTTACCTGTAGAAACCGTTAGCATGAGGAAAATTCAAAAATACATTCAGTCGAGCGAGTTCAAAGGACGCAGCGTAGCCTGAGACACTGATGCAACAGATACGAGGCCTGTACACAATTTCCTACATTAAAACATTCTGCAACACTCATTAAGAAACTGGGGCTTCGCTTGTATATCAAAATAAATTACTACAAACTGCGTACAGCACGCAATATCAAACAAAACGTTGTCGTCGTGCCGCAAACACTTGTGCAAATTGACAACCTATACGTTACCTCTTGAATAGTTTATAGTGCATCCTGAAGCCGTCTAGTTTATCACATTACACTTCACACACACAAACACAACACAAGAATATTTGCACTGGAATGTTTGAACACTAAAAATCACGCGCGACACGTCCGACCGGCAGGTAAGCTCGAAATATTCTAACGAAAGAAGATCGCGCAAGGTTGCGCCCGCGTGGGAAAGGGACGGGAAAAAACGGGTCTCGAGTCGATGCGCGGGCGCAACAGGTGGGGGGATCACAGGTAACAACCACCCCGCGTTATACAGGGTTTTTTCTAGTTTGAAGAGCGACAAGTGTCTCGACGAAGCGCGTATAAAGTACTGTATCGGATGTGTACAACATCACGTACTGGCATGCTATAATACGTACTTGCAAGGCTAAGGTTGCGCTGTTTACACGTCAGCTAGACACTGGATACTGGACGCCGTTATCCACATATACTAACTCAAAACATTCTACTAAATTCATGGAAACAAAACAGTCTACCAAATTAAACTATGACAAATATTTATTATTTTCAGTGAATTAAAATTATACATATAAATTAGCAGATCCAAAGTTCAAAGCAGTTCTGTACCCAAAGGATAAAAATGGTACCCTATTACTAAGACTCCGTAACAGACGGTGTTCGTCTGTTCATCTGTCTATCACATTTGTTGCATGGGATCCCTTAAATATTTACTTTATTTTACTATTAGTATATGTTAGTATAGCGGCAACTGAAATACATCATCTATGAAAATTTCAACAGTCTGCCTATGCCTACGGTTAATGAGATACAGCTGGGTGACAGACAGATGAACACCGTCTGTTACGGAGTCTTAGTAATAGGGTCCCGTTACAGAACCCTAAAATCATCTAACAGAAATACCACCCAACAGATTACGACATGGTCGCAGTTAAATACCTATACTATATACCTAGTAGTTTAGGAGTCCATAGCGGACAAACAACGTGACACGTAATTTGTAAATATTAAGATGTATATCACACTATTGAAAAATATATAATACGTACATGTCATAAAAATCTTTCATTATTACGCACTTTTAGTGTTTCCATAACAGTAGTACTTTACCTATGTTTTAGTCTGAGGGCTAGGAAAAAGATAACACTAATAAAAGTTATTTGATTTAAGATTCCATCCTAAAAATAAGAATAAGATAAAAAATAAGAAAGTTAGCAACGCAAGTACCTACGGACTTATTACATAATCGATTTAATTAGGTTTATTTAATCATAGGCCTTTTTATATTCACAGTTGTCAGTGGTAATTTAACAGGCATTGGGCTGACCATAATTTTTAAATTAAGAGTGTTAAATACGTTCTAGAAGTAAACATCTACTTCGCCCGGTCCGATCCGATAACATCTTACTTCGACCAGTCCGGTTCGATTCTGCGTCCGGTAAGCCGGATAGCGTATATCCACGTTTAGCATTTCAGTAATTTGTACACAACTGCATCCTGAGGCGCAAATACAGGACTATTGTTGGCGGACTGGAATATCTGGTTGGGAACACGTCGACGCTTATTGTTTACTCAATTTACGTCATTCCACGGCTCGCTTGCTCGACTGCTTTGTAATTTTACTCCGTTAAGAAATACTGTCTTGCAGACGAATTATTGTCAATCTTTACTCTTATAAACTCATTTCAGCAATGTCTAAGGTGTATATACTATTTGAATTATGCATTTTATACTTTAGCTTTTACTCTTTCGTGGTATTTTTTAAAAGAGTCCTCGCTATAACTAAGAAGGATGTCTGTGAAAACTGGTAACAAACAGAGGCTATCTAACCGGTCTGACAGTTCTGACACGCAAAGGATTTCAGCTTAAATTCCCGGTCAGGCATAGATTTGATTTATTTTTCTGATATGAAGATTTGATTACACATAATTCATAAGCCCGTTAGTCTAGTATCATATACCTATTAAATTAAAACGTGAAGGGAACCGCGGAAAAACCTAGTGAATAATTCAAAGTACCTAATTATCTACGTATTGTTATTCGATGTAATTAGTAACACGACTCGGTAAGAAAATAAATAACATTACAAACGAATAAAAATGTTAATTTAGGTAATTATGAAGTTTGTTACAAACAAATCGGCGTGGTGGTGGCTAGAAGGCAAACGCTTAGTCTTCTTGACCGTGTCAAAGGGGGCAACTTAACGATTAAATCTAGGAGATCCACCTGATTTCACTTGATGATTTGGAGGTCTTTTAGTGAGCACCCTTTATGGTTCGACTCCAGAGGCACCACTGCCAACCCTATTTCTGCCTAATAACATGAATGCATTAAACGCTGCCGTATTTTGTTCTGAAGGATGTGGTAAGGCGTTCCAATTTAGTCCTCAGGGGTAGGAACGCATCTTTGGCTAACGTTAGGTAGGATCCTGATCTTACTTGGGATGATAACAGACGGGCGGCAGTGGCTACTTACCATCTGGATTGCATGCTCGTTTGCTGGTAAAAAAAGCCTTGAAAAGCACATCTATTAAGTTTCTTACGCTTTTCCACCATTGCAATATGCCTTCAGAAGTGAGAATAAATTGCCGTTGAAATGAAGATTAATCTTGTATGTCTCTATCGCTAACATCAGAAAAAAAACAGCGCATCCGTGCGCACATCAAGCATGCATGATTCCATGCATAGCTATGCATATGCGGAGTGCCGTCTATCTGGTAATTGGTGTGCTCCCGACGACTGCGGGAATACTAACGAGGTTTTACGGACACGTGTGCATGTGTGAGTGCCTATCGGATGATATCAGTAATCTTGGTTAAAGCTTATCTCTTTTTTTTCACCCAGTTGCGTCTGAAGGAGGATAATAACGTTTTCTACACTCATATCCCTACATTATTTTTTTCTCCTGTGTCGTGAGTACCATGGACACACAAAGACGAATACATAAACATCCAAGCCCAGAACACAAATCTAAATTGATCATTCAGATGTCTGTCTGGCCGGGAATCAAACCCAGAACCCACTGCGTGTCAGACTAGTGTGGTAACCGCTCCGCTAGGCGGGTCATCATAGGATGTTTTTCGAGCGTATATATGTATGTATGTATGTATGTATGTATGTATGTATGTATTCAATTTCTTTGGCACGTGCTACAGACCAAACGGCTTGAAGGAATGTAGCAAATGATAAATCATTAGAATAGTCTCAGTTTGCAAAAAGACATTGGCTATATAATTTTTAAAAATGGAGTTTTAAAACAGGAAAAAAGTACAATAACTGAAACCCTCAAAATCCCTTATAATGTACTTAAGGTAAATACGGGACCCTATTACTAGATACATTGTCCGTCTGTCTATCAACCTATACCTAATGAACCGTGATAGCTAGACAGTTGAAATTTTCACAGATGATTTATTTCTGTTCCCGCTATAATTACAAATACTAAAGCAGGATAAAATAAATATTTAAGGGGGCTCCGATACAATAAACGTGTTTCTTTTCGTGCGACTCGCACTTGGCCGAGTTTTTATTTTCCAATTCAATCTCACCCCTAAATTAACATCCTGACATCACTATAGCAGATATCCATGGGTCACAGTAGCCAGTACATACCAATCCATTACCAATGAATAAGTATTCATATTTTTATGTCGTCCTAACGTCAATGCTGACTTCTGACGCATTTGTACAATTATTTCGGGGTATTTCCTCATGCGACAATTTGTGAATGAATACAAGAAAATGGCTAACAGTACTTACGTCATTCGCAGTCCGAATAATGTTTTAAAACAATATAATCCACCTAATAATACACCGGGAAGTATGCAATTTGAATCAATTTCAATTTCATTCAGACGAGAATAAGTGGTGTCACAAATGGACTTAAAATAACTTAATATTAGTACAACTCTCCGTTTGGGTGATTTGGTTGCTTCCATGTAACTGCATAGATGAACAAATTCTTAAACCAGTATTAGTAACACATCCTATCCTATCAATATTTCCATTGCTTTGTTTTATATTTATCATTTAATATTGAAAATTTGACATTTAATATTATATAATTATTTTATCAAAAATCTGTAAACTAATTAATTCAAAATAAATAATACCAGTCATCAATGTTAACTAAAGAGTTACTTAATTGGAGCTATTTTACAGAAATAATAAAAGGTAAACTATGAACAGTAGTATCAAAATAGATAAATCAAAATTTGTTGCTAATATAGAGGCGAAAGTTTGTGAGGATGTTTGTGAAGAGTAACCACACATCGTTACTCTTTTACGCAAAAACTTGTGGGATTTCGTTAAAATTTGGCTCATATATAGTTTATGATCTGGATTTACCCATGGCATACTCATTACCGCGGTAGACGTTACCGGGGCGAGCGGAGTCGCAGAAATAATCTAATAGTTCATAAATAAATTATTACTTAATAACTCCTTCACATATTAAAACCTACCTGAAATCCTTGTAATTTATTAATGCAAGCTACTCTTATTTAAGAGGATAAATCAATATTAAGTTATCTACAATTATTTGAATTATTTTCTCATAATTTAACACTCTGAAACCAATAGTCACAGTAATAAACCGAACATAGACAAAGCCTTGATTGCCGCTATAGCACATATGGAAGGGCATTACTCACCTGTCCCAACTCTTGAGAGCGGATAAGCGATAAGCGATTCGATTTTATTACTTTTTTTTCTCTGTTTTAGTATTTTAGTAATATACAGTTTGCGTGCATGTGCGCATGAACTCGGGTCATAAGTTACAAGAAATTTAATTTTACCCATAACTTTTGATTTTTTACTCTGTATTAACTACAACCGCTTCATACATTTCATTGATTTTGGAGGTACAAGCTTACTGATACTGATAAATTGGTAAGTATTTTGTATTAATAGGATAAATAATATAGACAGAATTTCTAAAGTAATTTGGCTACGGACGTCTAAGGTATCGTTAATCAAAATAGTCAAAAATAGTTTAGGTATCTCGGATCAATCAATCCTGATCAAGGGTGTCTACTATCTACGATGTATTGTACTATCTACGATGCTTGGATAATATGTTAAAATTTATTCCACAATAAAGATAAAATATTGGTTGTAAATGAAATGTATAGCTATAGAGATAAATATCGAAAAGAGTAGTTGAATATAGCCGCATAAATAGTAATGTAGAGATGATGTATCAATGAAAATTATATTTTTATTAACTAGTTTTTCTATACATAAGTACAGAAAAGTTTAAAATCATTTTTTGGTCCGTTTGGTCAGGAAACGAATCCAGCACCTTTTACTATGTCACACGAGTGACAGCTCTGCCCGACAAATTTATCGCTAATCCTTTCAAAAATCTTTAGTGAAATAAATACCTAATGAAAAATTAAACAGGTGGTAGAGCAATTCCTGAGACAACATTGGCTCTTGCTGTTATTTTGTTAATATGACGCACACACATAACTAACTTTACATTTGCACACACACACACACACACACACATTTGCATTAAGATAATCGTAATTAATCCCAGATTTTAAAAATATAACTTGATTTCATAATAAAATTAAATTTAAAATTAAAAAACACCTTATAAAGATAAGTGGGCAACCATTTAAAAACTCAAAAATAAAATTTATAGATGAGCCATCAAATTCGAGCAAGTTACACCTATATTTTAATAATATAAATACACCATTTGCTCGTTAAAATTGTACTACAACGTCGCGGCAGGGTACTGCTAAGTTTATAGACTAGATACTTACCTACCTAGCTAAAAAAACTAGCACCCGGAAAACTGCTGCCTAACAAAAAAACGCATCCAAGTCGGTTCACCCGTTTAGGAACTACGTGTCCACAGACAGACAGACGGACATAGCAGTCAAACTTATAACACCCCTCTTTTTGCTTCTGGGGTTAAAAAATGAAATTCAAAATATTAGTAATTGTATTTCCCTCTTGCTCGTTTTTATAATGTGTGAGGGAAAAAAACACAATATACCAATCTTTTTCGAAACAAATTATATATTATGTACGTAGACATCAATAATCCTTCAAACCGTAGGCACATTTTAAAGTAAAGAAAGTACGCTCACAGTACGAACACGAACAGGTGGGTTTAATTTGCAACTAAATAGGTTATTACTATGAAATACAAGTTTTTACCCGCGACATTGGTCGCTTGTTTACTATTTCAAAAATATAATAAAACACCTGAGTTCTCCCGCAGATGCATTCACTCCTCTATGGACTAAACAATTATTATTATTCCATTATTAAGGGTTGCCACCCGAACGTTATAATGAAGGATTGTACTTTACTTGGGGTAATTGTAGTTTATATAATACTATATGAGAAAAATAAAGTACCTATACGAAATTACTTTATTTTATGTGATCTGGGATTTTAAACAGTTTAGTAGTAAGCATTTTTGTGTTAAAAAAAAAACATTCTATTATTACTAGGTGTCTATAACTATCTATTTAGTGACAAAAATCTACATACTATCGTATGTAGTGGCTTTTTTATGCTCTTTAAATAGCAGAGACAGGTCAGACCAAGATTATCTAGATTACCCCGTTTGTTCATCGACTGGATTTCCTCTCACTCGATCCTAAATTTGGCTCGAAGCTAAAAAAAATAAGAAAAAAGTCGATTGCACTTTATATTAAAACAACAAAAGTTTCTTTTTTTCCCTTTTACAGCCAATACTTGCTTAATTTCTGAAAAATGATGGCATGCCTTACTAAATTAGATCTCAGTCTGAACCCCCTCCCCCTTACATACGCCCATCCACATTACATCGCTTCAGGAAAAAAGAATCAAATCACAGAAATCAACTAAATCAAAGAAAAAAACTAAAAAAGAAAAGTATATTAAAGGAAAGAAAAGCATAAAGAAGTGAAAAAAAAAGGGGGAATGACTACAAGCCTTGACAATCAAGTTGGTGTTGGTGGACTTTCTAAGGTCAGCTCTTCGCGGCAACTCAATCAGTCAATCAATTTAGCCAAGGTTGTCGCAAATAGACATTTAATTCAGTGCGCTAGTTAGCCAGTACTGCTATTGTGACTTTAATTGTAATTTGTTATTTTGGTAAAGTTTAAAAATAATTACGTGTTGTCATTTATTTACGAGATTGAAGTAACAAACAAGCATGCAAAGAGATCAGTAAATATCGAAAAAGAACTTATACGACGCATTCCAAAGTAATCCTCACGGGTAGCTATGCATCTATGGCTAATCTGGGGCTAAGACTGTGATCTTGTCTAGGGTTGAATTCATGTCGTTGCTTTGCATGAATAATAACACCACACAAAAACGCAATTTTTACAATAGAGTGAGGTAAAAATTAAACAATGCTTTTCCTTTTTATCTATTAAGTATGAAGTTTATATCCATCATTTCTTGAAAGTCGACTGCTGGACATAGGCCTTCCCTAATCTGCGCCACTTCGACCGGTCCAACGCCATCTGAATCCGGCAATAGCCAGTTGAGACTTATATAATAAAAAATAATAAAAGGCCATTAACCACGTTATAATTACAACATTCAGTTAATCATGCAAAGCAGCATGCATGCTCGTTTGCTACTTCCATACAAAAAAGAAAAGAACAGAAAAATCCTCTATTACTAATTTGGCCAAGTTAATTATCAAACGTAACTGTAATTGATATGTGAGTTGCATTCGTTAATTATTTATCGATCACTACGACCAGCCGCTAAATTCTGGGTCAAATATACTTTGTGTAACAAAAAACTGTAACGGATCCGAGCCGCTATCACGCGTGGCCTTAGAATTGATTGAATGCTCTGTTTTTAATGTATTTCATATTATAAATATGAAAGGAAACACTACTACGCTATACTACCAAAAAATATATATTAAAAACCACATATCGTGAGCACCCGTGATATTGTTCTACAAAGGTATTATGAAAATATCAATCATTCTAATTGAGTCAAGTTAGTATCTATTATCTACCAAATTATTGTTTTATTTTTATTGTTAGTTCAAAATCTGTTTAATTAATGGAATGACGAAATTCTATTTTTAATCCTAATCCAAAAACATCAATGTCATTCGTAACGTTATTTTGAAAACCCTAATGAACCTTTTTGTTTTAAACTTACTAATTTTTAGTTTACTCATCGAATTATTTAACACTTATAATTAAATGAAGTAATTACTGTTATTAATTACCCGAATTTAAAAAGATTCTATGATCTACTTCTACTACTCACCCCTTTTCTCCGGGTCCTAATTTGTTATTCTCGACGATGGCTGTGGTCCTGATCCTGTGGTCAGGCTGCTCTCCCAGCAGCTTTTCACACCTCCCGTTGTTCAAATGCTCCCTAGCAACATTGTACGCTTCACTTTTATCTTTATCACTAGTCACTTCACTCTCATTCACTTCACATTCCACTTTAACTTTTACACTTTTCTCACTCGAATCCTTCTCGTGTTTCTCCGGTTCTACTTTTTCTTCCTTCACTGCCACTTCTTTCTTTTTTTCAATTCCGTTCGCTATCACCGGCGCTGGCTTTGCTTGTAATGATTTTGGTTGAGATTTAGGTGAAGATATTGTCGGCTTGCTCTCTATAGCACCATTTTCGTTTATCGATGTCACGTAAACTGAAGAGTTTGCTATGTATCCATTCAGTTCCTGTCGGTTTTCTGGCGGTACTCGTTTCTTTTTGTTTAACTGAAAAGGCACAATAAGTGTGAGTGTTTTAATTTTCACCATTATCTAGATTTACAGGCAATATAGTAGCATTTTCAATGCTGCAGATGAAATTAGTACAGATCTCGTTTTAAATAATAATAATTAAATAGGCAAAACATATAACCAAAAAATTCAAACATTTGTAAATGATCTGAGTACTTATAGATGAAAATTACGTCACCAAGAACAGAACACAGCCATTCTGAGGTTTCCAAAAGGATAAATAAAAAGATACTTAATAATAATACGAAATTAAAACATTAATAAAGTAGGATAAATCAAATAGTAAGCGAAACGTATAAATCAGAATCTTTACAATGATACCATGCAGCTATGCACAATATCTTAAATCATACGTGCATCAACAATAGCTCATTTGAGAGAACAATCAGCGAGCGCATTGTTGCTGATAGGCTGCCTGTTCAGATAAATCTCCAGTTTCCTCAATTTTACCTTTTATATTACCCCGCAAATTGTTTGCCGTAGCTACAATGAAAAATAATTCGAATATCATCGAAAATTAAATAATAAGTAAACAGAAACCTGAAAGAGGCAAAAATCCTTGTGGTTCGACTTTGGAATATCAACAAAAATTAAATAATAAGTAAACAGAAACGTGAAAGGGGTAGAAAACTTTGTGATTTAACTCCGAAGGCACCACCGCCATACCTATTTCAGCCTAAAGTAGCAGTCATGGCGCTGGTGCGTTCTTGACAGAGGAGTTTGCTATGGAAAATATACTTATCTAAAGCATTTCAAATTAGTATTCTAGTACAACAAAGCATCTGAGGTCAGCCGTACGTTTCTCTTATCTGGGATTAATTACAGATTTCATCAGGTGGGTTGCATGCTCGTTTGCTATATGTATATGTATATCATAAAAACTTAAATAAATTCGAGTTCGATGTTCTTCATGGTACTTTTCGTCCTTGAGTTAAACGTACTAACCGCTGTGATAAATTTATTCCACTGCTGATGTCATTGTGGTCATCGTTTATACGCTGCGCGTGTCTTACGATATCCAATTGTACAATTGCGATAGTCATGTACAATTTTGTCTTGTACGTACAAAAGTTTTAATTTAGTCCTCAGATGATTTTGCTTAAAATATTTTTATATGATTGAAGAAGCAGACGATCATGCAGTTCACCTGATGGCAAGTGGTAACTTTTGCCCATGGAGACCTGTAACCAACTTCATACAGAACAAGGTTTTAATCAAAAGTCAATCACAGATGCGTTGCCGCTCCCGAAGATTAAGGTAAATAGGAAACGATTGTGCAGCCTTACAGTCTACCTAATGGTAAGATTACTGTCTCACATGGACATCTGCAACCAAACTGTTCGGGAGTGATACGTTCGGAACGACGTGTTGAGGCGGAACCTCAAGGTGCAAGCCTTGGATGAGTTTGTGGCCCGGTTGGCACGCCATATGTACGAGCGCGCTGATAACGGACCACATTCACATCTTAGAGGGTTCGCGCCTCTTCACGCTCGACCTCCCGAAGGGCGCCCGCTCCGTCGTGAGCTCGAGGGACTGGTGTCCCCCGACCAACAGGGGACTTAAGTCTGCAGTAACAGTCTAGCACGGCCAATGAAGACGCCATTCTGTACAGCTAGCCAACAGTAGCAAATAACACCGGTGGACAGTGTATCCACTGAGGGAATTGCCCGGCTAAAGAAGGGTTCCTCGACCCTCGCAGACCTTACGCCATGCGGCGACGCCACGCCGCGGCATAAGATTACACTCCCGAACACGGGTTCTAGCTAAAGCCAACAGATGCGTTGTCTCTTTTAAGAATTAATATAGACGTCTCATATGTAAATCACTTCATATATAGAACAGGTTCAATGTAAAGTCAATCACAGTTGCGTTGTTACCAAAGTTAAAGTTCAGTTTTATAAAAAAAAATCGCCTTAAAAAAATATTTTAAGGCGATTTTTTTTTATAAAACTGAAGCAACAAAGCTGATGGTAAGTGGTCACTGACGCAAATTGACGACTGTAAGCAACTTCATATAGAATTGAGGTTCTATCTGAAATCAATCGTTGCGATGCTAAAAAAAAAAACTAAACTGTATCTATCTCAAATTGCATGTTTGCTTATTTCACACATGAAAAAAGTCCGACTTCCAACGCTCACACGTCACGTATCCATGAAAAAGTCGCAAACACTCATAATTTAAAAGCTCAGAATAATCCTCGCGTTAATGAGCGCTCGGGACGTGTTTCGTAAATTCTGTTCCATTTACACGGATATTCCGGATCCGGAGTCGCCTTCATAAATCAACCAGCGAGTGCGGAGTCAGTAACTTTCATGAATTTTTTAATGGATTGACACACGGCCTCGACGTTTTAATTTCACAAAACCTCTGGAAGATCCGAATGGGAGCAACAAGTGGAACGGGAAAGTGATAATTGTTGCATGCTCAAAACTCTGTGGGAATTTATTTTACAAGGACTTTCGAGCACAGACGCCTTTAGAATTAAAGTACCCCCACAGTAGGATTTTCTCCTGTGTCGTGGGTGCCATGGACACACAAAGACGAATATACAAACACCCAGACCCAGAACAGAAATCTAAACTCATCATTCAGATGTCTGTCTGGGCGGGGATCGAACCCGGGACCCACTGCGTGTTAGACCGGTATGGTGACCGCTTAGCCACGCGGGTCGTCTTCCCAACGACGACTATATCACGCAGTTGTAGCCTAACGATAGAAACTCGCCTCTTAATCAGACTTTGGTTCAACCCGACAGTGTCAGAAGGTAAGTTTTTATTTCTGCTTCATAACAACAGTGTTATACGCTGTTGTGTTCTGGTCTGAAGGGTGTGGTAAGGGAGACATACTTTTCCAAGGCATTCCATCTTAGTCTTCAGGGGTAGCAACGCATCTGTGGCTAACCTTAGAAGAGACTATGACCTAGGGTTGCTTACAGATATCCATGGGCGGCAGTAGCCACTTACCATCAGGTGGGCTGCACGCTCGTTTGCTACTTCCATACTATAAAAAAGGTAAACTACAAAAAAACGGGTAAACTATTTCGGGCGTATGTGTTCTTTAGGGGGAATGACATAGAATACACAATTTTAAATGTGGCGCCTGCGAATTATAAATAGGTAGCTGAAAAAACTGTAATACTGGAATGTAATTAAACAAAGATTATGTGTACAATGAAATGATGGGGAGCAAACAAAACAACTGCAAACTCGTTTCATACTGCAGTCATACAAAAAAATCATGTTCTATCCCAAGAGAAGATCCAAGTCCAGCAATAGGATAGTACAATTTAAAAAAGTGTGCAATTTACATACGCCTGAAGAGAAACTTCTAAAAAGAAGCCTACGAGATATAATAATAATAGACCTAAAATATAAATTACTGTTTATTTTATCTCTTTCTCTCGCCGGCTTAATCCTATACATTTATTTGTTTGTTTCTATATGATGCATTTTCGTTTCATCGAATTTCAAATCACAACGATTAGAAAGAAGATACACTTTCAAAAATTTTACCCATTTTATGCACAAAATATTTTTTTCCAAAATGTTGAACCCTGCCACTTCAACTCCAACGGCACAATGCTATAGAGCACTATTTTTTCTCCGTAAACGGTTCCAAGAGGCGATCGTTTGTACGTTTGTAGTGCCTCTTACTTTGCAGTTTTTATAATTTATTTCAGACGGTTTTTAGCGGTGCCGCTGGTTTTAACACGTTTTTGATTTTAGCCTTTGAATACTATTTTTCTATTTAGCGACTGTCCAAACGAACTTTCACTTCGAACTTCAATGTCGCGTGCAAATAAATTAGTGTTGTTTTTTTGTTCCATTGACACCAAATTAAATGTGAGGTGTATGTTATCTTTTAGAGGCGTTATATATTTTAGGTTATTTCAGATAGATCTTAATACTTTGAACGCTTTTCACATTAATTACCAACTTAATCCTTCGACGTGGAATTTATCACGGCAAAGTCTATCCCACGTGTTAATCCAGGTCATAAACTACTTGTAAGTCAAATATCAGCGAAATCCGACCAACAGATTTAGCGTGAAAGAGTAACAAACACACGTACATCCCCACAAACTTCCGCATTTATTATTCCGCATTATAATGTTAGTAACATAATTAACCCTTTTATATACCCTTGTATCAAGTTCCCTTTATAGTATTCAGTTATTCCCTTTCTTATCAACAGAAATAATTTCGCAGCGAAATCTTAGAGGTACTATATACTAAGTTAGTATATTTCGCTTTACAACACCCATATAATTTAACTACAAATTAATTCGCGCTCCACTTAACAGGCAGTGAAACATAAAGTAGAAACTCCGTCTGCTTTTGACTGAAACTCTTTAGTTCAAAGCTGGAATCGTATGAAAACCCCGTAATGCAAAGGGGATGAGCGCAGTTACCGCCCGAATGGAAATAACGAAGCGTTGGGAATGGGGTGAGTTTGCACCCTTAGCAAAGCCGGCGGCGGCGTGAAAGATCTACTTCAAACAATTTTGGCATTCGCAAAAGTTTACAACTTTTAACGTTCCGCTGCTAACTTGCATTGTCCATCACGCTGCCCCAAGGAGTTCACAGAGATCTCGGATGAGTATCTCGAGCAAATCAACTCGGCCTCTCAATTGAGGGCCCGAGGTTCGAATCCCAGGTACGCACTGATTTTTCATAAAAGATTCGCTATTTCTAATGATTATATTAGAAATAGATTATCACTGCTTTACCGTAATGGAAAACATCGTGAAAACTACACACCTGAAAGTTCTCTAAAAAATAAGTTCTCAAATGTCTACCACATTCGCACTTGTCCTTGTGAACTATGATCTAAAACTCTCATTCTGAGAGGAGACTCGGATGTTTTTTTTTTATCAGACTGAAATCACAGACGAGCATCCAGAATGTAGTAATATGGTAAGTAGTGACTGACGCCCATGGATATGTATTAGCAACTTCATATGAAACATAGGTTCTATCTGAAATCGATCACAGATGTGATGCTGGTCTCGAGGACTAAGATGGTCACCTCATATATACATAAGTGAGCCGGCAACCGCGACCCGCTGACGCAAGAGCTGCTTCACACTAGAAATAGTTCCTACCTACCTATCAGGTGGACTGCATGCTTTTATTCAATCTTGACGTTTAGTATTTCCTTCTTATTCCAACGTAAAATCGACGTAAAATATTTTTTTCTAAGTTTAAAAAAAATAAGGGTTCTTACCTCTACAGAGAGTTTGGACATGTCAACAGGGGTGATCCGCTTGAGCGCCGAGAGCCGCTGCAGCCGCTGCCGGGCCTGCTCCTCCACGGCGATGAGGAAGGCATCTTGCACGATGTTGTGCCCGATGTCGGATACTGGAACAACAGGTTATTATCAGCTGATTGACCAAGAGACTCAAGAAGACAGCAGTGCATTTAGACACAGAGCCTGTTGAATTGGAGTCAATTAGGTAATGCCTATGTCTAGGAAAAAGAAACTTTTCTCATAATATGTCACAACGTCACAACCCGTCAACCGCATGCTAAAAAATTGAACATAAATACAAACCTACACACATTCGCTCGAAAACATTTCCCTCTTGAGGCAGTGAGGAAAAAGTATGAAATTAAGAACTATTTATTTCACAGATCATTTTATATGAAGATTGGTTTTTATTTAGGTTTAATTACGGTCGACCACATGTCCTAATAGTTAAAATGGCGTTTTATTTGCTACGTAGCAATAGCGCACATCCAAACCCACGTTATAATTCATATTCAATCAACGCTCGTGCATTCTTGAACTAAGTGACTCAAGAAGAACCTTCATATAACCTCACTATCGCCACACTATAAGGTTCAATTTACGTTCCTAAAGATAAAGTATTCAGAACAGAAACATCATATAATTATAGATAATGCAAGAGACTATTGTCTTTATGTGTTCGGAATAATGACTGGAATGGCGTGTGCGTTTGTAATTAACGGGCTGTACGTTGGCGCGTATGGATGTTCGGGATACGTGACAATAGGGATGGGCTAAATAGACTAGGATATACTTTATAAGGCTTCGGTCTTAGAATCTGTACCGAAGGGGTAAAAACGGAACCTTACTAAGCCTTCGATGTCTGTCCGTCTGATAAATGGCTCGATATCTTGAACCCTTTGACAGACGGACAGACATAGAAGTCGGGTAAAAATATCATGCGAAAGTTTGTGAGGTTGTATGTGTGTTTGTTACTCATTCACGCATAAACTAGTGATTAGATTGTACTGAAATTGGCACACAAATAGTTTATCATCTGTAATAACACATGGGATACTCATTACAGTGGTACCCGTGACCACAGCGGTCTGAGCCACGTAAATAAACTCGTATTTCTGGAACGAAGTACCCTAACGCGGCTCACGGAGTGTGCGAATTGGTAGAAATCGTCATGTAACGCGTGCATGTAGCGTGTGCGTGTACGCTATTCCAATATTATTATAATAAGTACACGATAATTATTATCTTAATATCATTAGTCAGTTAAAGTGGAAACGAAAAAAAGCGTCAAAAATAATTACAAATAAGTATTTATTTCGGATCATTTACGGATATTGAGTTATATCGGATATGAAACCACGGGTATTAAAGAGCTTCACAACATCCCTAGTGTGCAGGTATTGTGACGCCCTCTGTTGAATACACAATCATTAAGGGCTCTACACACGAGCTCTTATATGAATAGTCACTTGATGTTACTGGCTGGAAAATGTATTGCTTTTTGTTAATTTTACGTTTTGTCTAGTCATTTATTTTGCCGCAAAATTAAATAAACAATACGGTATTTTTGAATATTATCCAAAGAGGCGTTAACCTTCATTTTATAATATTAAATTAAAAATATAAGCAAAGCCCGCGGTTACGCCCGCATTACAAATAACTGTAACATGATATAAATATAAAAAATATTTCTAGACTCATAACCCCACACAACACAACACTATTGGAACAGGAATTTCTATTTTGTTTTTATCAGATTAAAGTAGCAAACGGGCATCCAGTCCACCTGATGTCAAGTGGTGACTGCCGCCCATGGATATCAGTAATCAACTTCAGACAAAACAGGGTTTCTATCAGAAATCGATCACAGATGCGTTTCTACTCCCGAGGACTAAGATGGTCCCCTTACATAAGTGAGCCGACAACCATACTCTACCACCGATACACAAGAACTGCTTCACGCTAGAAATGTGACGATGGTACATCCCCGGTCTACATTGCTTCTACCATCTGATAAAAGTTCCAGCTGATTATGACAAATCTCCATAAGAATATTCGTGACAGTTTCAACATACTGTAGGTACATTACAATAAACGTATGTGAAAAAAGTGTGTGTATGAAATTCACCCACGGCACTGGTACTTAATAACAATAAATATTGAAATTTAAAGTATTTCTGAGTGTAAGGGTATTAAGGCTTATGCTTTTTAACAAATTGTTTAAGTAATCATTGCAGCCCATATCGGACATCGACATCGGACATCTTACTTCGCATATACCAAACTTGAGCTTTTATACAAGCCACGAAATAAAACCTTTAGCGTGATTCAGAAAGTGGTTCGTAAGTAGTATCCGACCGAAGGTCGATTTTTGGCCGAAGCCGATTGTTCGGCCATCGTCACAACCTTCGACCGCAATCGAAGCCGAAGCCGAATGTTTGAAAACCATTAGATATTCAGTTCGAAATTGTCTACAAGTGAATAATACAACAATTTGAAAGACTTTTGTATGTAAATGTTGATTATACATAAACAACTTCTAAAGTTGTTTTTTTTTTTCTATAATATAGAAGTAGCAAACAAGCATGCAGCTTACCTGATAGTAAGTGGCTACTGCCGCCCATGGATATCTGTAATCAACCCTAGGTAAGATCAGTCTCACCTAAGGTTACCCACGGATGCGTTGCTACCCCTGAAGACTAAGATGGAATGCCTCGGAAAAGTATGTCTCCTTTACCCTTCAGACCAGAACGCAGCAGCGCATAACACTGCCGTTATTAGGCAGAAATAGGTGTGACGGTGGTGCTTCCGGAGTCGAACAACAAAGAGTTCTACCACCTTCCAATTACTTTGCGACTTATCAAAAATGATAACATTTCGTAATAATGTGAATTTCAGACACAACTGGCAATGTAAGCGGTGTTTGTGCTTAGCTCTGCGCTTTACCATCTCAATCGCGGTGTAGAGCATTGGTTACAATTTGTTCAATTTTCTCGCTTGCTAGAAACCTTCGACTTCGGCCAAAGGTGCAGCCCATTTCGGCCGATGACGAAGTTTTGGAGAAGGTGATTTTTTTGGCCGAAGGTGATTTTTTTGGCCGAAGGTGGCCGAAGCCGAACACGAAGCTTCGGTCGAACACTACTCGATTTTCAAATCACAACGATTCACTTACACAGAAGTTTCACTTCAACATTATCCGTCGTGTTTTATTATTCGAGAGCCATCTATACTAATATTATAAAGCTGAAGAGTTTGTTTGTTTGTTTGTTTGTTTGAACGCGCTAATCTCAGGAACTACTGGTCCGATTTGAAAAATTCTTTC
>MOOZ01001367.1:534853-544869 GCA_002930495.1 Cecropterus lyciades | reverse complement strand
TTCACCTTGACCTATGGCTTAGGCTTACAGTACCCTGCGTCATCAGGGTTGAGGAGTTGGAGGTCAAAACTTTCATCTCATATAATTGCTTGGTAATTTTATAATATATACGTATGCACCAAGTGGCCACTTTCTATGGTTTAGATTTTAAGTATCCTGCATCATCAGGGTTCAAGAGTTAAAGGTAAATTTATTCATGGTATATCTTTGCTCAGTAATCTTATTATATATCCGTAAACACAAAATGGCTAACTTCTATGGTTTAGGCTAGCAGAACCCCTGCATCATGAGGATCTTAGAGTGGAAGGTCAAATATTTCATGATGTTATTTTTTCTTACATACCTAATGTAAATTCCAAGTTTCATGAGAATCGAGTTGGTGGAAGCTGAGTTATCCCAAATTATCTAAAAAACAGGGGGAGTGTTGGTTGTTTCCACCCCATAACTCGAAAAGTTTACCATCGGATCACACCTATGTCCATGAAAGAAAGTTCCGTAATTAAATTTCCCATCGAACAAAAGAAAAAGATGGAATCGATTTAAAAATACCGGAGATATTTAAGATTATAAGAAATCGTGTTTTTCCAATTTTCCGGAAAAACTGCTGAAATTTTTTCAATTTACGAAAAATGGGACCAATTCTGAAACTGGCCACTTACAATGACTAAATAATATTTCTTGTTGCACTTCAACCCACCCCTCTACAAATTATCTCCTATCTATTTCGGTGGTTCTAAAATTACCCTCCATCGTACCGTCGAATATCCGTGCGAGCGCGTTTGTTCTGAATACTTGTTAAGGATTTGGATATTCTCATATATTAAGCGTTCCACTCATCTATTTATAGTTGGAAGCAGATCTTGTGTTTTGGTGGAAGGGTGTGGATGCCGGCGGATTTACATGTAAGGAAATGTTACTCGTCATAATATGTAAATGAAAATTGAAATTGAAAGACCCACGACGATTAAAATGCAGTTGAAAAAATTCGAACTTATCACTGGAAACCGCATCCAAATCGGACTAGTAATATTGTTTTGCGAAAACTTATGTTTACTGCAGCGCCCCCTGGTTATTCATCATAAAACATTTCAGCAACATGCACCAATCAGACTAGAACCCATCACTGAACCGCATCAAAATTGGACTAGTAGTTTTGGAGATAAATGGCATTGCAACATTGGTTCGCACAAACTTTTTTTTTTGCACCCCAAATTTATACACAGTCTCGTTCCGTCGCGGGTAAATAGTGGCAACACATCTGTTGTGGACATCAGGTAGACGTAAAATGCCTGTGCTCTTACGTACCAGTTTATTGCGTTTTCTCGAAACAATAATTGCTGACGTTTTCGCCCATACATTGCACGTGTATGTTTTCACCCATACCTATGTTGCAAGGTAACTAAGCAATAATTTGACGTGTCTATTTTCCGATACAAGCTTATAAAAACACACCAGGTGTGTTACATTCAGGAACTAAGCGATTTAATTACAATTTTATACATAACAGTCCGATTAAGCTGTCGATTTTAATCTATTAACCTGTCATCAAGTACAATCTAATGTAAAGACTTAATAATAGCAGAGTAGAAACAGTGGTCATTATTTTTTTTAATGTAGATTGCACGTCACAGTAAAGATAAGAAAAAAATTGTATTATTAATAATGATTTATGATTAATATTAATGTAAATAATATTATATTACTTAATATAAAACATTGTATTGGGGTACATTCGCTAGGCAATATTTAAAGTTCTAAAATTGAGTAAACAATAACGCTTCAAATTCATAGCCCCACACTAAGATTTCCTATGCCACGGCATACCACGGCGTACCATGGAAAAATACTAAGACAAATACACAAACGCCCAGGTGTTGCAGGTGGTAGAACTCTTTGTGGTTCGAGTCCAGAAGCACCACCACCACACCTATTTCTGCCTAATCACAGCAATGTTATGCGCTGGTTGTGTTCTGGTCTGAAGGGTGTGGTTAGAAAGACATACTTTTCCAAGGCATTCCATCTTAGTCCTCAGGGGTAGCAAGCAACGCATCTGTGGCCAACCTTATGTGGAACTTTGATCTTACCTAGGGTTGATTACAGATGTCCATGGGCGGTAGTAGCCACTTACCATCAGGTGGGCTGCATGCTCGTTTGCTACTTCCATAAAAGTAAAAAACAAAACAGATTTACACAAATGCCGAGAACACAAATGTTCATTCATTATTCAGATATATGTCTGGCTTGGGATTGAACCCGAAACCCATTGCGTGTCCGACCGGTATCGAATCGTAAAATATTTCATGACCGTTACCTTCGGACTTCGTGTTTTATTTTATTGGATCGAAGCAGCAAACGAGCATGTGGTCCACCTGATGGTAAGCGTTCATTGCTCTCCATGGACACCTGTAAGCAACTCCATAAAGAACAGGGGTTCTATCTGAACTCAGTGACAGATGCATTGCTACTCCCGAGGACTAAAATGGGCGCCTCATTTAAAATTGAGCCGTGTTACTGAATAACATCCTGTTATATTATCATTATCAGTGAGCGTTCACAAGACGAACGGTAAACACTTGATATCTCGGAAGAAGTTCTTATTTAGGTCACACAAGTATTTCCTCCCGGAAGTCTTAAGGGAACAACGCCATGGAAACAGGGTGCGTTTCACTCAACATCTCGGATTGTAGGGACGCATATAGAACAACGTACAACGAGTACCTGGCCCCCAAGAGGGTTTTTTATGTGTCAAATCTCAGACAGCAAAATAGGATTTTCTTCCAAAAGACCATGTTGAACAGTTTTGATATGAATTTTGGCCTGGACTCACTGGGATCCGGAGTTATTTTCTTTCAAATTTTACTCCGATATTTCGAAGTTATGTATACAAAATAATAATCACATTCCTTAGAGGTCAAAAGAAACATTTTAAGGAAACCTAAATGCCTGAAAGTTCTTGAAAAAGTGCTAAAAGGTGTTTGAAATCTAATTTCGCTTGAGGTAGCTGGTTCTACCAGTTCAATTTAAAAAAAAACGCGTCGACATTTCTACCGTAGACCGGTTCATACGTTTCGTTGGAAGGGTGTGGATACCGACTGACTCTCCAGTCGTGGGTTCACTGCGGACAAGTTTTATTTCAATTGTAGAAAACGAAATCATAACTGCATCTATCCAGCACTGTAAATTATGCCCTAAACCCGTCTCATTCTAAAAGGATAGACGGATAATGAAACCGGCCAAGTGCGAGTCGGACTCATGCCCGAAGGGTTCTGTACCATCATCTATAAAACAAACCGCTAAAAAAAGCAAAATTGTGGTATGGAAGCCCGTCTTAAACATTTATTTTATTCTGTTTTAGACTTATTACTATTTGTTGTTAAAGTGGCAACAGAAATACCTACATCATCCGTGAAGATTTCAAGTGTGTAGCTATGACGGTTTATGAGATAGCTTGGTGACAGACAGACGAACAGCGGAGTCTTAGAAATAGTGTTTCTCATTTTTACTCCTTGGGCACGGAACTATAAAAATGATGCCATAATGAAAAAAATATGTAGGCCATAGTCACGTATAGATAATATATATATACCTACCTCCACTTTACTTTTTAAAAGTATCTCTATCTAAATAAAATCCATCGCAATGCGCCACCGTTTGCGAGCCATCCGACTTCATTTCGCAAATGGTGCGCCGTCGTCCCCGTACCACGCCGCACCCGGCACCGCGGTACATAAGCCATAAAAACCGCGACGAACGTCAAACTGTCACAGTAATTCAGCCAAGAATTTGTAGGTTAGTTGGCTGAAAAAGATTAAAAGTTTTATTGTGTTTAGACATAGAGCTTTTAGTAGTATCAACGGTGGCTATTCCGCTCATGTGTTAATGTAAGAACATTTTCTAGTTCGACTTTGAAGGAAAGTTCGTTACACTTATTTCTATTTTATAATAGCAGTGTTGGACGCTGCGATATTCTAGTTTAAATATGCGGTAACACGAAACACTCCAATTTCTAAACGGACCTCAGGGACCACAAATTATTTGTAGTTTATTAAATTTTCCCATGGACGGCCCTCATCAGATGGAATGTATGCTCGTTTGCTACTTTAAACCAAAGAATCATTGCTATTACAAGTATAACAGAGGGTACCCAATACTATGTCCTTTGAATGTGCCAATGTTATGTCATGAAAATAAAGATGGTAAAACCCATTGTGGTTTGACACCGGAAAGACCACCGTTACGCCAGTTTCTGCCCAATAACAGCAGTGTTAAGTGCTGCTGTGTTCATTGCCCTTAATAGGAGTTTATGAAGATTCCCCAGTTTCGGCCATACAATTTAATGGGTAAAAACTTATACTGAGGGCACTGATCTGAAGGGTTTGGTAAGAGAAATACTTATCTGAGACTTCCAACTTAGTTCTCAGGCGTGGCCACTTACCATCAGGTGAAATGCGAGCTCATTCGCTACTACCATATTATACAAAAATACAAATAGAAACAATCAAAAGACATACAATTAAAACGAGCAAAGAAGTGTACTGATCTATAATGCATAAAAATAATGACTCCCGTCTAGATTTCCCTCAAGAATGCACTAGCCACTGGCCGTAAACAAAGTAATTATCGTGTAGATTACGACTGTACCTTGCGTCGAGCTAATCGATCGGATCAAGGGCCGTGGGAATCTGTTTAAGAAGTCTCGGTTGTTGCCCATGAGGTGTTCCTCATTATGAACAGAATATAAATTTAGAACGTTAAACTCTTCAAACTTATGACAGCCTGGTACTTCGTTATTGATAAAATATCCTTTTTACCTGTAAGATGTAAATAAGAAGTGAAAATGATGTTGACCAGACGTCTGAGTGATGAATTTCGATTTCTACTCTGGGTCTCGGTATTTGCGTATTCATATTTCTATGTGTCCATGGTATCCACGACAGGTCGTTGAGGAGAAAATCCTAGTGTAGAGCTATGAGTGTAAGAAGCCTTAACTGCCAGAATGTATGACATCGAACTATTCTTTTAACTCACTTTTAAAATAATAAAATTACTATAATGTCATATCATGATCTTTTAGTTAGACTGTATATAGTAGAACACTCTTGTGAAATAATATATATCCTTAATAGGATGGGAACGATGGGTACACAGATTAAAGAGTAAAATTAGATTAAAGAATCATGAGATCGGTCGATGTCTAGACAGACTTCTGTACGCAAACCAATAAACAGAACAATTATAATACGAACATGTTGATCATGATTACATCTTATCAACCAATGGAACCTAGGGCCGTGGGAATATCGTACCTACTTACATCAGTGGGTTATTCTAAGAACTGACCACTTTTTACCTAGAATATGACGTCACTATTGTTTATGCTGCATTTAAAGTATTTAATAGCAACACGTAGTTTCAGTTGATGTAATAATAGTTTTTATGCAACCATTTATCACGAGTATGCTAATTATGTCGGTATTTCGCTATATAAGGTCAACATCTTCGTATAAACTGGATAATTTATCGGATTTGTATCCTTTATGTTGGTTTCGTATTTTTAAATGTAACATTGTAACATTTTCTGGTATAACAGTGAGCAGCAACATTATAGACTGCAATAGATACATAATAGATTGATAGATGTAATGGTAAGTCGAAATTTGATTAATTTAAACTAGTAATGTCGCGTAATTGATACATGTCAATATTTAACGGGTACTCACCATATCGGATTTTGAATTTTTAACTTTGCCGATATTTCAACCCAGTTGTAACCAACGTAGTCACGACCATATTGTTTAGGCAGTGTTCAAATCAGATAGAAGAAGACTTTAAAGAACACATAACATCATAGTGTAGAATGTAGATGATGCCAAATCTACACAGTTAGTTGGTCGACATTTGACACGGTACGTGCTCGAAGAACACGTTAAGCTGTCGGAAATATTTACAAGTAAATTTGGAAGCGACAGCTATTATTTAGGTATTAGCCTTGTCAGCCTTGAAAACATCCGTTACATTTTGGTCGGTCTAATGTCCACCAACCAACAGCACTAAACTTATGTTCTTGATAGCTCACGAGTGGTTTAGCGGATATATTAAATACTTGCTTCTACTCTTGTATGTTCCATGATACGTAAGATCGCAAGAGTAATCACACAAAATATATGATCAGGAAAATTCGAGTTGTTACTGCATCATGTAGTGTACTGCATCATATCGCGGACCTATAACGTAACTGATGTTACGTTATTTGTCCTAGTGTAAATAAAATAAGTTGAAAATCAATTAAAAAAATATACAGGCCTCATGTGGAGTAGATAGACGCAGACGAATGCTCGTGTCCACTCCAGTGAATACTCTAATAACATATTTCTATAATAACAGCATTACTCTAGTCTATTTCGTTACTTTGTATTTGATTATAATGAGGACATACATCTAATGCTTGGGCTTTCGAACTGTACACTGAGTTCTACTACCATTAATATTACCATCTACGTCATGTTGAGCAACACCGCAATGCGGCGGTGATTGGATGGATGGTGGGTGACCGCTAGTCATTTGTCTATGTCGTTATCACTAGATAACAGTCGTTAAGCCGTGTCGGAGGCCGTAGGTCAGTTTATCGTAATTATGAGGTGTTAGAAACGACCGCGAATAAACATTTAATGCATAACGAGAACCAAAGAGACCGAATTCGAAATTTTGGAAAATTGAGTTGTATAAGTACTTGAAACGGCTACATTTCAGTATAAAGGCATAATTAGTATTGTACTTGATTCTAAACCTATGTTACTGGTACAAGAATCATTAACCTAAATAACACACAGTTAAAATCAATCAAATGAAATATTAATACATTCAGATTTTTTCCTATATCTGTAAAAAGTAACATGCATTATGAAAGAGTTAAAATTGCTTTGTCGCTCAAACGTCCTTTACGCCCTTTGAACCAGTAGAATCAATATATTTCAAGCCTCCGAACATACACCATAGCATAGTAGCATAATAAATTTTCCACTAAGCGCACAGTATACATTTCGAATGCAGGCCGTACACAATTTCTTACGCTTATCTGTGACGTCGACGCGGCCGGCCCGCTCAGCTGACCGATTGCGGGCAAAACCCGCGTTGTACGAGACGAGGTCGTCTGTTCTGTACCTACTATGTAGTGTGTTACATGTTTTAGTAGTGTATATAATGTATGTAATAACTTTAATCTATTTCCCAAAGGAAGGGATTATCTATTAGTTGCATGTATGTTGTTTTTGTTTATGTGGTGAGAGTCAAATAGAAATGTAGCCGTTTTACATTAGTCTTTATTGAATCAATTCATTTCTTACTCGTTTGTATGTAATGAGGATTCTAGTATATGACCCCTAGAATAGTCTTTCGATTTTCACGCAAGAATGTTAAACATTATAAGATAAAAAGGGCATTATTTCAATTCGTATAAAAATGTCTGTCGGTAAGTGAAAGTTATTTTTAAAACGTCGTCTAGTCCGTAAATACAGTCAGATTATAAAAAATAAGATTTTGTATCAAAAAAATGTAACTGATAATGGTTTTTTATTTACAGACAGACATTAGTTTGAATTAGACTATTTATGAGTGTAGATAATTGACGCAAAACTGTTGAATTACTATGTGTTATAATATTGTGTAATATATATACAATTACAGTTAAAAGTTTAAGTCATGGCTCATGTTCCTAAGGCACGGTGTCCCTTTTAACCTTCAAAAGGTATCCGACGCCGTGAGGCAAAGCCGGATTATGTGGGACTTCTACTGCACTAAAACCCTTCCGGTGGCTGTCCTCAAAGCGCGATGCCCATTTCGGGCTCTTCCCCGCTCTTTACACACATGCCTTACCGGGCTTGCTTCCCGTCGCTTGCTGGACGATTCGAGCTCCCACTCTTGCCGTCCGCAACCACGGAAGTCGCCTCTCAAGACAGGCAGGTACCGTAGCCCTAGTCTGGCCCCGGAACTATAGGAACATGCGGTGGTGCGCCTAGTATATGTATAAGCTGAGAAAGATTTGTAAAGTGCGAAACATTAAGTATGTAAATGTTACTGACTAAAGTTTTATTTCTATTTATCTACATGTGTCTGTTTTCGATTAACATTACACTGGTCATCTCCTAGCCCACTCGTTGGTAATGAGTAACCGGCAGTAAATCGGCCAGCAGTCAAAACAAGTGGCATGTAGTGCTTTCGGGGAAATGATGGTGGTGTGACTCAACTGATCTTCGATCTCGAATGTGATTCACTCGCTTTCTATTTGTACCGGTCTAGCGTGATGGTTTAAATGGATTGGCAGTGGATTTTGTTTGTACGCTGGTGACGCAAGTTGTGGTAACTCTACTAGATACGTAAAACGAGGTCTTGACGCGTGAATGCCGCGTTTGACACGGTCTGATGTCGTTGTTTGGTTAGCGTGGTGTACACGGCCTGAACCCGCGATCAGAGAGGAGCTCTGTTCCCAGCATTGTTGTAGTCACGCACATGAATAAATCTGGAAATCACACACCTAGATCTGAATAAATCTATTCTGGAAACAAGGTTTTATATGGTACAAAATTGTACAAAGCAACAAAATGATGGGCTTGAAATGTAGTATTCAAACCCATCATTTTTTGCAGTTTATATTTTTCTTTCTATTCTGTTTTATTAATATTAATTTATTTATTTAACCATTAAAGCAACGTAATATTTTTGCTTTTCGGTTTAATAGCAGCATTGTATTTTATGCGTCTGTGACACTAGATAAGTTAATAGACGTGACTTTGTATTCTTACGTCTATATATGTACCTACTGTAGTTTTGTATTGTATTACCTATACAAAAAAAATATAATACAAGTTACACTGAACCATCAAACACATTTAAAATTAAGAAGTACTCATTACAGTGTAAATTGGGACATCGATGAAGACAATTTATTTAAATTTAATAAAACATCTACAATGACAATTTTAAGTAAAAAACAATATCATTATATTAATACGAAAAGCAAAAACTTTGGACCGGTTTTATAAAAATTGCGCGGACGGAGGAGTATGAAATTTGGCACACTTATAGTTTATATGTAGGAGAAGTGCGGAACACTAATATTTTTCAATAATAATGCTTATAAAGTACATTAAATCAATAAATAAAACATTACACACTCTACCATGCATTTAACACACACAAACACACGTATTTGTTACACGCACTCTGTTGTCAAATTGTTTCTATTGTTAACCCTCTCAAACCGAGACCTCTTTCTTGTTCAATAAAAAATATTTCCTTCATAGGATTGCCTTAAAATACTATCTAGTTGGTGACATTTCAATTTGATGAGTGGGGAATATGATTTTTGTTATGTTACGTGCACGCAACACCAGGCGCTTGGAGTGTATATTCAGGAAAAACATTTGAATGTGTTTTAATAACTTTTATTGTATCACAATACAGATACAATAAAAGTTCATATTTTAGTTATATATATATATATATATTATAAAGTGATTATGACGAGACGCTGTCACCGTATTCATATTTCCATGGATAAAGGCGACTTACTTTAGGGTTTAGGAGTATCTATAGCACCAACTGAACTTACTTAATAGAACTACACAGGTGGCACTCAAAACTTATTGACCTAGGTAGTTTTATGGGGTCTCAAATGCGTGTTGCGTAAAACATACATTTCGAAAGGGTTATTCATTTGTCTATAGACATAGAGTACTGACAAAGTCATGGAGTGGACTTACTGAATATCAAACAGAAAAAGTTTTATTTGCCCCATTTAATATAAAAATACCACGTGAAAACCCACTCGCTTATACAAATTTATGTAATACTAGCTGACCGCGCGGTTTCACCCGCGTTTAAAAGAAATGTAACGTGACATACATTAATCAAAATTTTATACCTTTAATAATCTCTATTTTATTCTTTTACCGGTACCTACCGCCGCCGTACCTTATGCCGGTACCGCCGCAAATGCTACGTCTCGCAATTTTTAAATC
>MOOZ01001367.1:514972-534848 GCA_002930495.1 Cecropterus lyciades | reverse complement strand
TCGCAATTTTTAAATCTGTAATATCTTCGAAAATATTCATTTAAATCATATGCTGTAAAGGGCCATATAGACCTATATTAAATCAACAATGTATTTAAGGTATTCAATTGGATAATGATTAATGCTGTATTGGTTAAAATCGCTTCGAAAATTAGCCATTATTTGTCGTAAAAAGTAAATGACAAAAAAATGTTATTGTGGGATATCCATAAGAGATAGACATATACCATCGCGGAGTTTTCTGTAGACCTTTTCAATGTATACAATACTTAGTACATTATTTTAATAAATCTCGTAGGGTTCAGCCCGCGTTTGCAATGTAAGCGGAAAAAATATAATTATTTAAGACATCACATTAGAAACCTTAAAAATAACAGTATTTCTCCACTATTTAATGGATGTTATTATACATATAAACCTTCCTCTTCAATCAGTCTATTTATTAAAAAAAAAACCGCATCAAAATCATTTGCGTAGTTTTAAAGATTTAAGAATACAAAGGGATATAGGGACAGAGAAAGCGACTTTGTTGTATACTATGTAGTGATAAGTTGTGCTTATATCACAACTTATATCATCGTCATCATACATACAGAGGATACATATGTCATCATACAGGTAAAAAAAATATAATTTGTTATTGCTGGTTCAAAGCAATTATTGTATTCTTAATTAATGCGAGTAATTTCATATACGTACATAAAAAATAAGTGATTTTAAGAGATATTACATTAAATACGTGAAGCGAAAACCTTGAATCCTTTTTTACGAATAATGCGCGCATGGAGGAGTGTCAGAATAAGTATGGTTAAAGTTCATGCAGAGAAGGAATTCAGAAACATAATATTTATGTACAATAACTACAAATACATAAATTAAATAAAACATTCGTTGTATATATTACTGACAACATATTGCTGACATTGTCATATGTCAGATGTGTATGTCAAATAACACGTTATTGCTTTTAAATGCAGCTTACTCAATTAAATCTCATTTCCCTATAATGACAATTTAAAACATAATCTTAAAATTAATGTACAGAGGAAAATACGTATAAAAACTTTGTAGTAGAAAAGATAAATTTTTATTTGGGTTTAATAACGGTCTAAAGTCGACCGTTGCAAAGGGCAACTAGTAATTATTAATCGGTTATGATTTCATATAATGACAAATGAAAACGGTACATAAGTTGAACTCGGCCGATCCTCGCTGTCTTGGCGTTGAAATATTGACAGTTCAATTCGTCGCAATGCGAGCTTATGTATCGATTAACCAAAACAAAAAAAGAAAACGCCTCATCCTCAGCGCTGTTGAAAAAACACCACAAAACAATTATGTGAGCGCTTATAAAACTTTGTAATTTCAACATCGAATAATGCGTCCACCACATACACAATCGATTTTGTCCCGAAGTATATATAAAAAGAATGTATGGAAAGAAGATATGGAAAGAATATATCGAGATACTGCTTTGTATTAGATACAATGAGCACCTTGGTATTGTATGTATGTTTAATTCGCGTATCTTTAATTTTGATAGGTATGCTTCAATATTATATCCGTGAGGCGAAGTCTATCTATGTTTGGTCTGAGCGATAAATAATGAATTTTCATATGGGTCCCTCGAGCCGTACTGTACCGATGTGTCTGACATTTTTTCATATTACCTTTTGATATTACTTATACCATATCGAATTTCGACTTAATATCATCTTTGGCATGTTTCGATCCTTATCTTTTATATCCGGTTTCTTTATAAAATTGCACGAGTTTCACCGTGCATGTTTGCTAAATTATATATTTGTATTAAAAAGTAATTTATACCGCTTCCTTAAAACTTTGAATAACAGTTCCATCGAAATCCATTCAGATATTTCCTAAATTAATCTATACAAGCAAATAAAAAAGCTGAATTTTAGCTTTGGAACTGAAATGGGTGTTTTCATATAGAATGTAAGTTTTTAAAATGTCAATTGCTTTGAAATTATAATTACACTGTTTAATTTCATGAATCGAATATAATTATGTGACTAATTGAAGTATGTTAAATTATTTTGTCTTTTATTTATTTGATGTAAGTTTTGTGGAGTATATCGCAAGTTGTCGAAATTAGTGCCTTTTTCATAAACTGCACTATATACCTAATATGAGTCCACGCCTGTATTAAGTACATTACTACTCTTTTTTCATTAATACCTCAAATCATTTTGAAATAAACACTTTAATTTTATTTATATACATTTTATCATGACTTCGAATCCATTTCGCCCCATTTCCAAAACTGCTAACCAGGCGTCTTGAGGCGAATCTAATAGCAATAGCACAATCCGTAATATAGGCGTCAACATAAGCACTATGTCACCGTGACTTCCAGTTTCGCGACACCGTTTATGGTCAGTGACCTACAGCCGAAAACAGTATTCAGCGATGGCAAATATTGATCTCGCAAATTACACGGCGTGGTCACCTCGCGTGGTCGCACACGTGATGGGTGCCTGTGTGATTACGTGTGTAAAGGTTTCTGCGGATTACAATTTTGAAGATTTTAAAGTGAAATTTAGTAAGTTGTTTTTTACTTTGACGTAGCAAAAGAGCATGCAGGCATGGACAGTGGGCATTGTTGCTCATAGTCATCTGTAACCAGGCCAGATAAGATTAGTATTTTACCTAAGGTTGCCCCCCAGATGCGTTTTAGACTTGATTGTTACCCTTGAGTCTTGGATAAGTATCTCTCCAACACCACGTCTTCCGGCCCAGAATTCGATGGTACCTCCAAAGGCAAACCATAAATAATCCTACCACCTGCAAAATTTTACTTAAACGTACGTAACTTAGCCATATTTCGACTGATTCCTGATTAGCCTGCGTTTTTGCATTTCCCACAAGGAGTTGAGTGGCAAAACACAATCGGGTCCCGTGATTGTGTGTTGTGTAATGAATGGCTCAGTGACATTTGTGTACACGCGAGCCAGTGCCTGCTCGGGCTAGGCACCGCCGGCCAAGGTCGCTAAACAAGACCTACGAGCGACTGCGAACAGCTATTCCGTAGATAATTAACGTTTTTTCTTACTTATCAAATTATGAGTGTTAAGCTATTGTGTCTGGGATGTAAATAGCTTGAAGAATTTTTTTTTTTGATGCGATACAAAAATGGCAGCAGGCAGTCTACTTCCAAAAGTTTCCGAGCTGATATAATAAATGTAATTTTTAATTTGCAGACATTTGTTCATTTAGTATTCTAGTACGTTTCGTAGTACTAGTTATCATAGATGAAGTATAAATAATCCAACACATTATTTTAAGGTAATTTATTTTTGAATTATTTAGCTGAAATTAAAAATGCTAATTGTCCGTCGCAGTGGACGAAATTATAACGTTTTTAAACCCAAATAAAAACTCAAACTTTCACGAAGTGTAATATGAATTGTTCTCAGTTTCAATATATTATATATTTTTTTATAACATGGATAATTCAATGCTTGTTTTTTATCTACTACACAGCCTTTTACGAATTATTTTAATACCGCCTATTAATATCAAAGCTATCGAAACAACATTCAAAACACTAGGTCATCGATTGCCTCCATCCAACTTTTGGTTTTACCGTTCAAACGCTATGAAATGTTTAAATATAGTCGGAAACTAGTCTAAAGTATATCGGGCATACGATATTACGGTCGTATCCGGTCCGGCGCGATCTTAATTAGGTATTTGGCGAAGATCACGACCCATCCGGCGAATCCGGTTCTAACACTAATCTCGCCTGCAAAGGTGACTCGGTGAGAGATAATAGAGCACCGGATCTGTCGGTGATTTGAACAGTTTTTTTGTACTTATTCCATTATGCTTCTATTAGTGCTGTAAGTGTATCAGTACGACGTATTAAATAATACCTAAGAACTTGTATTGCATGTCATTTAAGGAGTGCGATTAATATGGAAGTTTACTTTACTTTTATTTAACCGTTTGTAAGTGTAGATTGTTTGTGAGTGTTCATATGATGTATAAAATAAAGTATCTTCAAATTTTCTACTAGCTTTTCCTACGGCTCCGTTCGCTTAGGACATTTACCACAATAAAGTCATGTTACTATGTGGTAATCGAGTTTATAAAAAATATTTGTGCCAAATTTCAGCCACATCGAATTAGTAGTTTTTACGAGAAATTACGTACATATGTACATCCTCATAAGCTTTCGCTTTTTAAAATATAAGTATGAAGTATGATATGATAGGCCTTTTTTTTTGTATCGAGGTACACTTAAAGGTACAGTTACTTAAAGGTAAAGTTACAGGTACATTTAAAAGGTACCCGACGCCGTGGGAGCAACACCGGGTTATGTGGGATTTTTACCGCACTAAAACCCCCCCCCCCGGTGGCCATCCTCGGCGTTGCGAAGAGGACTTCGGGATCTAAAAAGGAACGCAACCGAAGTCCTCTGAGCGCGTTGCCCCATCGGGGTCCACCCAGGTGAGCGGCTGGGCCCACCGCACCGCACCGTCTGGTCTTTACGATAGTATGCGACCACACTTAACGCCGTCCTTCTCGGGGTCGGGGTCGCCTGGCTGGACGGTTCGAGCTCCCACTCTCCGAAACCCCGGAAGCCCCTTTTAGTCGCCTCTTACGACAGGCAGGGGATACCGTAGCCCTATTCTAATACTGAAACTACAGGGACGATGATATGATAGGCTTACAGATTGACTTACAAATCACCGGATCGGAGCAAATAGATACACGGCGTAGTAGTAAATTAATAACGTAGTAACTATCAGTAATTTTTGTATATTTTCGACTGAAGATACCGATGTCGGTGATATGGAAACTTTTTAAAAATAAAATCAGGTTTTTCCGATTCCTATTTATTATACTCTAAATCAAAGTCATAAAGATGGCAAGTAACGAAAACTAGAGACTAACCTTAAAAAAGCATTTAAACCTCCCAAAAAACTTTCACGTTTCAAGGTAGTAACACCATTATCGGGCGATAACAGCTGACGAAACTGAAACAACGATGTGCACTTGTTTAAAAACCCACAGCTTTTACGTGGAAAGTTGAAGCAACGAACCCTGCTCTGTCTAATTAGTAAACAGCTCTCTAAGTTTGTTCAGGGCTGCCACACTTACCATAATTTACAATATTGTACTATAGATTTAAAGAATTACCTACATATTATAACACAAATAATTATACGTTATATTGTAGTATGCAGGGTTCTATATTTCCATCATCGTCGCTAATATTTTTTTTTTAGTCTACTCTACAATAATTCTAGCTAATCAATATAAAAGAAAATGATTTGCTCATGACATTTTTTTTTAGTTCATATTAACTTTAGTCGGTAAAAATGTATTATGGTGTTTTCACTACTATATTCTTGCAATCTTTTTTTTAAATAGCTGACAACCCTATTCAGGGGCCCGGCAGATCGGTATGCGCTCACACGTTTGAACCTTACTACTGTGGCCATATAGAACATTATGTCCCACCTCATATCCACAAATGTTACGAACACAGCCACTGTTTTGAAGTATAGTGTATCGAAAGTTAGTTCTAAACGCTAAAGCCCGAAAGTTGCGTTTGTAGTGTCATACGTATTGTTTAACTCACAGGTGAAACTAGAAAGATTTGAACGCTTATGGTATGTGGGAGAGGCCACTCGGCGTAAATGATATCGGAACACCTATATGGTACGTTCTATGTTAATTCTGTCGCCTGTTTTGGTGTTCGAAAGCTACTGAATCTTAATTTTTTTTTGCTATTTTTTGTTTCTTCTTATTTAAAAATACTGCTGCTTATGTTGGGAACAAACAAACATTACAAAAAAAATGGCATAGCTGCGTTTGTGTGCAGCACTGTACTATTTTTTTAAGATACCCTTACCTTACTAGGGTATGCTTTGGACAGAAGGGTAAAATCGAGACCCATTTACTAAGACTTCGCTATCCGTCTATTTTTTATCAATCTGAAGTAGCAAAGGAGTATGCTGTCCACCTGATGGTAAATGATTACTACTGCCTACCGACATCTGTAAGGAATTTCATACAGAACAGAGGTTCTATTTGAAGTCGAACACAGATGCGTTGCTACTCCCGAGGACGAAAATGGTTGCTTCATATATAAATGAGTCGACCGTCTATCTGTCACCAGGCTGTATCTCATAAACCATGATAGCAAGACATATGATTTATTTCTGTTGTCGCTCTAACAACAATCAGTAAAAACAGAATAATATAAATATTTAAGGAGGGCTCCTATACAAGAAACGTGATTTTTTTGCCCGATGATAGTAACGGCAACAGGTAGACCCTTGAAATATTCAAGTTATACATTCGCTTTAAAAATAAATAATTAAATTAAATACTTAAGGGGGCTCCCATAAACGTATTTTTTTGCCGTTTTTTATAGATAATGGTGAGGGGTTTCCCTTATGCGCGAGTCCGGTTACACTTGGCCGGTTTTATATTATGTGCACATTATAAAAATACTCTTAATACGACTTTTCTGTTGACGATAAACGTGCCATAACATTATTTTTCTAATATTACTCATTTACTGGTTGTAAACACGTTTTTCCATCCAAAATAGAACACATTAAAATTGACATACGGCATATGTGTGAATGACTGCTGATACATCACAATGGTTCGATCACGCGTACTTTAGAATTAAATCGTGTAAACATAATATGCCAATTCAGCGAATACACCTTCTGTTTAACTCAACGAGTACATATGTCACACTTTATTGCATAATGTCCACGATTGCACACACCGGCGTCGTTAAGTGTGTTTTATAGGTCGTAAATTTAATATTTATTTATTATAATTAACGAGAATGTTCGAGGTTCGATACGGCGCGGTGGTTTAAGAAAGCCGTGTTCCCATAAACACAGCACAATTAAGACCGTGCCCTGTATAAGGTTTAATCGGCACCTCACCGAAGCTATTAAGCAAAGCATATGGTGCTTCGCATCATCTCTTTAAGGCGAAATTAATCGCATAGCTGGAAAGCCAACGCGCTATTTACCGCCGTGGTACACGAGCACCTAGTTTTTTATAGCTGTTTGGGAAATTGGAGACAATAGCAGGGGTGCAGTTCGTTCACCCCATCCCCTCTGGAAGATAACGAAGGGTTGCGGGGACTTAAAAACTTGTTAACTTTGAGCTCCAATACGCATACATCTTTACAATTAGACATATTGCTATGGAATACATACAACGTTTAAGGCTTCAGTTTAATGATGTGACCTTTAGGGTACAATAAAGTACCTACTCTAAATTTTAATAAAATACTTATTGTCTAAAGTATTTGTCGAGATTTTAAAGTGGTGACAAATATTCGCACATGTATAAAAAAGTACGTGAGAAGTTGTTAGTATCTACTTAGCTCTTTATCCGTTTTCTAGATAAACTTCAGATATAATCACCAACTTTATGAATTTGTTTTTGTATGTAAGTTTAGCAAATAAAAAGAAGCTTACAGAATTCGTTAAGGATGTTGAAATATTGCGTAAACAAATCCGTTTTATCTATTTTGAGGAAGATAAGATTCAATTATGTTTTATGTGAAGAAGATCTGCTTGGACCTTTACAATACAACAAACAACTAAACATGTCACCAACAATTCCAGTTTTCGTATTTTCAATTATTTTTCTCCAAAGCGGTTTCCCGAATTGGAAAGTATTGACTTAGGCAGAAGTTGCATTGTTGGACGGTCCGTCCCACTTCCCAGATATTGAAACGGATACAAACAGTGACATCCCAGTCGCGAAACTTTGTAAGTGTTTCGCGTTTTAGTATTATGTATGTTTGATACGAAACACTTTGGAATAATTGCGTTGCAGCCTTTTTTAGATTGAAGACCACGGCGTATACCAGTCTGTCAGGTAACATAATTATGACTGGAAAACAATATAAGATACATACAAGGTACTTATAACGTTGCGTTCGGTGCTCTTAGTACGAGATTATTACGTTTCTCTAAAACAATTATTGTTTATGTTTTTGCATATCCGTTTAAAGTACATTGCAACTCTGTCAATATTATTAATTCATACTATTAATATGACGTCAAGTCACTTATCAAAAATCCAAGATGATGATGTTAGCCCAAACATTTCGAAAAAAAAATTCATACACATGTGGATTGAAAACTCTTTATTTTCTAGACAATATATTTTTACCGCATTACTGAAATAATACACAAATTAGATAAATACATTATAATCAAACATAAGTTCTACTTGAAGCGATTGCTTCTGATAAATATTCTTCTTTTACAGAGTCGATTTTAATGCTTAAGAGAAATTCTTTCGTTGTAACTTTAAAATTACTATTTTTCACAAACTATACTGGCTACAAAATATAAAATACTATCTCGAAAAAATATTCTCCGGCGTTGAAGAGAGCCAAAATTACAAACAAATAAACGCTGTAAAACGTGACATTCACAGGGACGACTGCCGAATGTAGTCACGTACGAAAAACAAAACTGTTTACGTTCTTTTAACGCGTAGTTCGCAGAAATAGACGTAATAAATCCTGAGATCAACGGCCTATAATGCCTAGGCACTGTGTCCTTGCCTAGACTACGAACAAGCTAGGCAGAACTTATACCTGACGGATTAAATTATTGTTGATGTATTGACAACTCTTCCTATTAAATATTATTTTATAGTTTATTATATTATTGGATTGCGGTTTTCATCCTTTTGGCGTTACTACAATGTAAAAAAAACATTGTTGTTTTTACATTGTAGTAGCAAACGAGCACGCAGTCCAACTGATCGTACGTAGACACTTCCGCTCATGTACATCTGTAAATAACTTAATACAGAACAGGGATTCTATCTCAAGTTAATCACAAATGTGTTGACTATGGCCACCTTATACTAAAGTGAGCTGGCAACCACATTTTTCCACCGAAACGCGTGAACTTCAATCTAAAATAGATGTGTAGGAGACAGACTATCCTGAGTAAGTAGTAATTTTATTTGCCGAGACTATTTCATTCTACTAAAAACAGAGATGTTTCTAATTCTTGTCTAAGAATTTTCCTTTTATAACGCAGCACGAAAACCGCTTCATTGATTGAACTTTCTAACGAATAGCCATTTGTCACCATAGTCTTGAAGATGCTATATAATTGACTTTACCGCGAAATGGGAAGCGTGATTGGAATTAGGTATTTCTTGGTGCTTGAGTCATCATTTCATTAGCTACATTCATATTCATTACTACACTATTATTCACAGCATCCATTCTGAACGAGAAAACGTGCAGATGATGTCGTATTTTGTAATAGCTTGTCAATGTTGGTAAAACCATCCATCTATTAGCCTTTAGAAATCGATTGCTGGACATAGCCCTCTCTAGAAGTAGGATTACCGTCACGCTTAACACAACTAGAAGACAAGTTTATCAGGGTGTTTAATCAGACGCAGATCGAATAACAAAACTACCGTTATTTACAAAATTAACGAAATTACAAAAATGTCTGCCTGACTTGCCAGGATCGGTACCCTCCGCTTGTCAGATTAATATGACAATCGCTGCTCCGCGCTCGCCATTATGCCAGTTATATAATATATCTAGTATACTAAAGGTAATCTAACGTTTGCTTCCAGTTGTTAAATTAAAAATTGTGAGACATAAATAGCTTTGTAAACAAGTTTCTATCTACACCTGGTTTTTAGACCTCTCTACCTACTCGAGAGCCACAAAATCTTCGCTTTAAGCGTTTTTCGCTTGGCACTGCACACGTCAAAAATAAGTATGATATCCCACAATCTTCAGACCAGAAAATAGCAGCGCTTAACACTGCTATTATTAGGTGGAAATCGGTATGACGCTGGTGCTTCCAAAGTCGAAACACAAGGGGTTCGTTCATCTTAAAATTAGCTTTTATTACCAAAGCAGCTCTATACTGCATATTAACTTTAAAATCCCTTTTGAAATATATACATACAACAATCATATTCCTGCGACCGCTTTTGCTTCGGGTATATTTGCCTTGGTAATGAATATCCTATGTGTTACTCTAAATCATAAACTATCTGTGTGCCCAATTTCAGCAAAATTCGACTAGTCGATTTGCGTGAAAGAGTAACAAACCCACAAACACAGACATCCTCACAAACATTCGCATTTATAATATTAGTAAGATCTATGATTATAACTTTGTACCCCAGCGTATATCGTTTACTAGTTTGTAGTTTTTAGCAATAAATACATACATAATTCATAATTGTTCGACACGCTTGTAAAGTTAGTCTCGCAAAACAAGTTGGTCGTATGATTTATGGAGCTTAAAGTGCTTATATCTATAACGCCGATATGTAGAAACATTGTGTACACAATGAACATGTAACTGCAAGTTAGCTTAGGGATATACTTTAGCGATAATTCATGTCGACGACAATCGCCGAGGGTTGCCGACTGTCGTCTGCGGCGCCGACATCTGTTCCGTCTTTGTTGATCCCCGTCGCTCGTTACTTTCCTACACGTTTACTGAGTTCGGTGGCTGTAATGTAGGTAGGGTAGATATAAGGTGAGGTTCCTGTCTCTTATTAATACATTGCGGTTATAGCTTGTAGGATATATAAAATTTAACTTTGTCAAAACTCACACTTCACCGTGCCCGCAGTTTTCGTAAACTGAATCCCATCAAATATTAACATATAACACTAGGTTATTCCCGCGACTCCGCCCGCTTCCGACACGTCTTCGACGACACGGTAATGTGCATCTCATGTATTAAACTGCGTAAAAGAGTAACAAACACACATACATCCTTACAAACGTTAGCATTTATAATATTAGTGAGATTGGATAAATGATCTATGGTTAGTCTCACCATAGACCAATATTTTAGTTTATACATTTGGTGCTATGATTTAAACTATAACATATCTATTGTCATTCTTACTAACGTTTTCCATTACGTGCCAGCTAAATACAAAAACCACAAAACAAAGTGTACCTTTCAAACGGTTCATTAGTTTTAGTGGTCTCGTTGACGACCACGTAAACTATGCACATCGTAAATGTTGCTACGGTCCGTCCGTTACACGTTAAAGAATTTTAATATGTTTGTGTATGTGATGATAACGGATTTATTGCTTCGCTGTTAATGTTGTTTGGAAACTGAGACCTGTCATTAAAACGGGATAAACAAAGGATAGGTATGTTTAGTGAAAGCTTTAAAGACGATACAGCTCATTGGTTAACTCCAATGATATTTCTAGCCGTGTAGCAGTATTGTCTGGCGCTGCTATGTTTTAAATTAAAGGTGTAAATGAGAGATATTGAGACAAGGCGCTCCAGTTTACACCTGGCAAAAGCTTTTCACCTATGGTCTACTATATTTATTTGATGTTTTTGTCAGACTGCGTCAAAAGGGGGTTATTGTTTTTTAAACATCTGTATATGTGTTTGTTAATTTCTTTGATATTTGATAATTGAAAGGTGCACGCTACGTTAGCAACAATTTTCGCAAAAATTGACACTACTATAAATCCTATATCATTCCAATGATAATTTGACCTTCAGGACTACAAAAATTGTCAAATTATGATCGCTAGGGTGTAACAACCGAATTCGGTTTTAAAGCAAATTGGGTACTTAGCGACAATTTTTGCAATGTTAATACTGAATTCGTTATCATGCCGATGACAGTTGCCCATTTTGATGGCTGAGAGTACCAAAAAGCCTAAAATTGTATTCGGTACGACTTAACAACCGAAATCAATCGCTACCTACATCAAGATTGCCGCAGCAGTTGGACGTTTTGCTACTTTAACATATAAAACACTGTTACTACCTATTAAGTGTGTTTTGTCGTGAACATCGCGTGGGCGGCGCGGCTCACTGGCGATAATCACAGGCGCCGGCGCAACCGCACTCGACCGAGCCGGTGCTAATAAAAAACGTGTAGATGTGATCGCAAATGGTGCTGTAGTTTAGTGTTAACGCCTATTTATTCTATTAAATGAGCTCTGTTTTAATAGTGCTCGGACCTGAGGGAGTCGACTCAGATCTTTTGATTGTGTGCCTGTTAGAAATTTATTCTCTTTGCTTTGATAAGAAGGAAATTTCTGCGAGGCACTGATATATGACGACATTTGAGAAATTCCTAAAAGTGTTTGAGTTCAGTTGGCCAGTTAACAAGTAGAATATCTATTCGTCTAACTACTAGTCTATAGTCTGTACTTTTCCAAAAAGCAAACCCTTAGCCAACAGTGGAATAGCAGTGAGGAGAATAAGAGGATTTCAAGTAAATTTATACTTACTCACAAACAACAGATTGACATGGATTTCGATCTAACTGATGACTGGTGACGTGTAGATGGTAGTATACACTAGGAAGCCAGGTATATTATCTTAGTACATACTATAGACGATAGTGGGTACTAGAGGTCCAGTTAGGTGAACCTCTAGTACCCACTAGAAATCAATCAAGAAGAGAGAAACCAATCATAAACAATACTTGTTTAAAATTATGTATAAGTAAATGTAAATCCGAGAAATCTAGGTATCACACTGTATTAATTTCCTACAAAGTATCACCAGAAAACGAAATAATCGAAAAATGAAGACCGTTGTTTATTTGGACTTTAACCTTTTTGGCCGGTCTGATTATTTATATAGCCAACTTAACACCATTCCTTTCCATATAAGTCAAATATATAAAACATTAAAACTGAACGGCATATCTTAATAAGTTTTTATTTTTATATCCGATTATATTGGTTGGATTTGTGTTTATTTCCGAATAACTTTAGAACCATTGATTATATCCTAATTACTCTAAAGAGAATTCTCGGACACGTAGCTGTCTGTGCGGTATATTATTTTAAATTAAAATTTAATTTGTATTATTGTATTTGTACATATTAAAACTCATGCGCCCTCCTACCTTCTCTTTAAAGTTCGTCCCTACTGACTAACCTATCGTAACCTAACCATAGGGATTAGGGAGTACCGACGCTATGACTCCTTTGAAACGCACAATTAAATAGTTTCCCGTTTAATTGTCATTATTCTTCAAAATCCTTCAACTCGTAGATAAAGAGAGGAAGTTTTGAGTGTGCTCGGTTATCAGCGTTTTCCTGTTTATCCGCATTTTGCCGCCGTAATTATGCTAATCGTCGGTCTCTAGCCGGCTAAAATAACACCAATGATTTATTTATTTATTTACTAACAAGCTTTCAAGGTATAAACTCAATATATTGACGTAAAAATTTATTACGTTCATTGACGGTGATCGGAATATAAAACCACTTTGTTGTTTTTATTTTATTAATAATGAAGTATAGGTTAACAATACATGTTTTCAATTGCCTTTTAACACGTGCCTGATTGTTTTATATGTCTTGAGTTATTTATTAGTCTATTCATATAGAAATATGGATTTTGACGTTTCTTTATCGCATACATTTATATCAAAATACTTAAACTTTTACAGAATACGCAATTATGCTAAATTCATAATGTCTTGCACAGGTTTAGCTAACATGGGTTTATTTTGCACATCTTTCACCTATGTATATGGATTTCATCAATATGCAAGATTCTTAAATATGTGAAAAACATACATCACGGTAATTTGGTTCACTGTCAAAACTATACTCACATTTCACAAAATTGACAATGCATTCAAAACCCTGCGTGGAAGACAGAAGTTCATATTATGCATCCTTTGTATTTTTTTAGATTTTTTCTCATAATTATATTGCGTTAAAAAGCGTGCCTTGAAAATCATTCCACTAACTAAGAGCCGTAGTGGAGCACAAGCAAAACTGGCACACGGAGCGCTCTCGTTTCGCAAAGCGCTCGAGCTGTGGCGGAATGGGAGTGCTCTTGGCGCCCTTTGTCGTGTCTAATTAATTGGTGTCTAGCACTGCGTGTGTCACGGAAGCGACACTTCGATGTGCGAATTTGACGGTCTGATTTTAGTGGTGTGCGTTGGTGTGTTCTGGTTTGTGGGTTGTACCAATTTATAACTTAGTGCACTGTGGTAACTCAACTATTGTGGTTCTCAGATAATGTTTCACCCGTAATTGGGATGAACGACAAATGTCAGGTGGTCCACCTGCCTATTGTCTGTTTTAAAAATGTCTGTCAAAAGTGATACAAGTCTTTCTCGGTTATAAAGTCATTTCTACTCTTTTGTTTTTCTGGTTTGTGTCGTAAGAAAAACTCCTTGAGACCTTCTAGTTGCACTCAGAGAAAGCAAGTCCTGTTTGGTCAATTTCAATAAGAAGTATACATTTTGATCTATAAGTAATCCAAGTAGCTCCAAAAACCAGTTAACGATCAATGAATTGGTATTCTTCCTTTGTCGTAGTAGACAGTAATAATTGTTATATGTTATATTTCAAATTTAATATCCACTACACTGCACTAAACATCCAAACAGCGAAATACGAACAAAACCGACAGTGCAGAACTTTTGTTTGGCAAAACGCCACATTCAAGGAGTTTCTCGCAAGTAGCTACGTAGCCCCCTATCCGATGCCTAATTAATTGGTCTCTGTGCACTGCAGACATAACTAAGTATCTTCTGCTTTTTGAAGCGTAATCAAACAAAGAAGAAGTTTCCAAACATGTTCACAGTTCTTTGAACTGTTTAAAGTATCAATTGATCCGAAACTTCTTGAAAATCATAGTGTTCCCAGAAAAAGTTTTTATTCGTGAATTACGTGACACTATTTTCATTGTTTTTGATATGTCTGTATTCGTATGTGCTATAACGAGTATGTTTCATTCGATATGTAGTAGTATGGTTCATTTCGATACTTATTTCAAGTATGAAGGTATTTTTACGTTTTATTGGAAAGCTATGAGCGCCGACTACCTTACACATACGATGTGATCATTTTAGTTTATGATTCCAGGTGCCGTGCTATGATTGGATTTGGCACACTGATAGGATATATATGATTTTAGACTAATATTATCGCGGAATTGATACATTTTAATATGTTACGGGTACTCACGATATGCGGTTTTGAATTTCTTTTTGCCGATATTTCTGATAGGATAACCACATAGGATACTTTTTTACCCTGAAAATTACAATACAAGCCGGCGGAGCCGAGTAATAGCTAATGTTCTACAAAACATATTAAAGTTTAACATGTGACATGACACTCGCGGTTCCTACTCCATGATTCAACATTTTTTGCATTACTGTTTTCCTTTCACTTGTTAATAAATTTATGATTGCCACCAAATAGGTAAAACATAAAATTCATGAAGTATCTCCGGCTGGCTGCCAAGTTAAAATTTAGCAACACGAATTTACCTAGAAGACATGAAACGCCGCAAACGCGCCCGTAAACGTCGAACGCACGCCACCCTCGCGATAAACATACCAAGTACACGTCCCGGTTGGAACGTAAAATTTTTATACCCACGGCAACTTCTCGTACGACAATTACGTTCGATATAAGTTTTTAGGACTTTTAGGACGGCACTAACCCAGAATGGGTTACGGAAATTGGTCTAAGTTAGGCAATCGTAAGTAAATTTGGAGAATTTTGCAAACATTTTTGATATTGTATTTTCGGTATAGGTTAGTCTTTGCATAGATTAGCGTGCTTACATGTTAAACACAAGAATAGTATGATTCAACTTTATAACACAATTCACATTATATTTTTTACTTTGTACAATATACATTATTTAATAAGACAATGTCAAATGCTTTATATCCATATTGCTCGAAGATCTGATAAATAACCAATAGAGAAGCAAGGTTCTCGAGTGACGACCACGTTTAGGCAAATGGAGCACAGGTCGTCCCCGACCATAAGAACCGATAACCTGAGAAGGACCGCAGGAAACCGCTGGATATAAACGGTACAAGACCGATTGGAGTGGCGTCAGTTTCGATTAGGGGAGGCTGATGTGCAGCAGGGGACATCAAGTGTGGACCAAATGGCAGTGGAGCCTTATAGATGATTTTTTTTAATTTTACCTGATATAATCGTTGCCATTTCTAGCAATTCATAAACTGCAGTCTTATAGTTCAAGTACACCTAGAAGTTCAGGAAGTAACTGCATCTGTGCTTAATACTGCAAATGGCTTACTCAGTAACTACCACTTTGTCTTCCCTCTACATGTAAGCCAAACAATTTAGACCGCTACAACATGCATCCAAATAGCTATTGGCAAATATTGTTTGCGAGAACCTCCCAAGAGACTGCCTCACGGAACCAGCTGAGAACGTTTTGCACATAAAGTTGCCAACGTCTCGGGAAAATGCATTACTATTGCAATCTAATAAAACCAGGAGTAATGTTGATGCTTTATGGTATCAATTTCTGTTGTACTGCTAGACACGATTCACAATCTTACGCAGAAAAGTATTATATAAATATTTAGGGACAAAAATTGCTATTTTATTTGAGTTAGCTTTAATAACCCGACTCCGAGAGGAGGCTAATGTTTTTCGAGCGTATCTAGGTCCATTTCTTTGGCACGCACTACAGCCCAAACGGCTTGACGGATTGTGACGAATTAGAATCATTAGAATCGTCTCAGTTTGGAAAGTGACATAGGCTATATAATTTTTAAAAATGGCGCCTGTAAATAGGGGAAAAGGGGGGGGAGAGTGACTTTTTTATTATCACAGCAATATGGATATCATATAAAAGTTAGTAAATAGAACATTCTAAATATATAATAGGTATTTACCTATGAAATCGCCGTTTTTCATTAAATAAATGAAACGTATCTTTTTCTATATTTCTTATTTCTATTAATCACATTAATCACCCATACAATCAATGCATCTTTGCCAACGCGTTGGTAGCTTATTGATGCCCTTCTTGAAGAAATCAGGTGGACAGAAGGCAACAAATTCTTCAAAGGCATTTTGAACTGCCTCTCGGGTATTGATTTTTTTTTCCCGCCAAGAAGTCATGCAAATTCTGGAAAGAGTAGGAGTCTGTAAGCGCAAGGTCTAGTGAGTACGGCGGATGACGGAAAACTTCCAACCCCAGCTCTTGTAGCTTGGAGACAGTTTGCTGTGCATGATGAGGTCGCGCTTTGTCGTGTAGGAGCAGTGGAGCTGAACGATTGACCAAAGCTGTTTTGGAGACGTGCGAGCTTCTCCATCATTGTGTTCAATTCTTTACGCTACACATCTGCAGTAATGCTCATCCCGTTTGCTGTGAGGAATTACACCCACGTTAGACCACCAAACAGTGACCATCACTTTTCTCGGGGTAAGTTTACGTTTAGGGCATTGTTTGAGTGCTGGACCAGGGTCCAACCAACTTGCTGATTGCTTACGATTGTCGAACAGGATCCATTTCTCGTCACAAGTAACAATGCGGTTCAAAATACCTTAATTTGTATGCCTGTTGAGCAGTGCAAGGCATGTCTCGACGCGTACTTCGCGCTGGCGCGTGCGCTTGTGCCGCCTTGTTGCCTCGACGGTACTCCATAATTACTCGAATTTTTAGCGTATCCATGATGACGAAAAATGTTCGAATGCGTTGAAAACAAAACACTAACTATTAAACAAATGACGATTTTAGAAAAAAGAATTCCATGTTTTTAAAATAAAATTAAATTGAATTTAGAATTATCAGCCAAAAAAAAATATTTTGATTTGAAATGGCCAGTACGGCAGAACGGTATGTTACTAATACTTAATGTTACTAGTTCTTGGTGTTAAAAACCAAAGACAAACCCGCTGGGTTTCTCGCCGATGTCGCTGAATCGGTGGTCGTTTAAGAAAAAAATTATAACTGACAGTATGTAAGTGCCCCAATAGGCTACAAAATAATAACGCCTATTCATTTGCAGACCCATCAAAATTGATACATCCGTTTCAAAGATAAAATGCATCGTGCATCTTGACAAACAAATATGTAAAGCGGGCCTCTATTTTCAACAGTGCCAATAAGCACATAAGCTTAAAAATATTAATTGTTTATAGAGATAATGCTCTCGGTCATGCTCTTAATTTTATCGGAATAGATTTTCCTGAGTGATGTACAGCGCGTAGAGAAGACAATACTGGAATAGTCTTTTCGAAACACCGTCTCAGAATTGATGCTATCAATGCAGATAGAATATTGATAAGGGCATTTCGATATTTTCATTTTCTTTCTACCGGCTTCCTTCTTTGTTTGGCGAGAGTTTTCCCAGGAGGCAATGGCGTTTTATTCGAGCCGACCTTGCTCGTTTTGTACGAAAATTCATTGCAACACTTTGAAAATATTTCTTTTAACGCTATTCCTGGAATATTGAAGTTCAATGTTATTCTTTTATTCATTTTATTACTTTGTAATTTTATTTTCTGTTTTACTTTAACGATTAAAAAAATAAAATCTTATATTTATATTTTAACATCTTTTAATCGGAACGAGATCAACACAGACCATCCATTTGTATTGCAATGACACATAGCTTATCTTGTTTACGAATTTTATTTACGAGTTTAGTTGGGAGGTATTTAGTTCTAGCTATCATGACGTATATTAAATTTGGACTGTAGTTACATTTGTTTTGGCAGTGTATTTCCTTGAAATATTATGTAAAATGCTTGTATTCGCTGCAAACCTTAATATTTCAGAAAATAAATATCTTTTTCTTAAAACATGATTTAAGAACTTAGGAATAATTTACGATGTATATAAGTTCTTAAAAAACAGGAAACGAGTAATGATATGGCCTAATGGTTGAAACTCGGCGTCTCAATCGAGAGTCCGAGGTACAAATCACATGCACGCACATTGATTTTTCTAAAATTATGTGCGTATTAAAAATTAATTATCACAGCTTTACGGTGAAGGAAAACATCGTGAGGAAACCTACACACCTGAGAGTTCTTTAACAGAATCTCGAAGGTATGTGAAGTACCAATTCGCACTTGGCCAGCTCGGTTGCCCAGCAGTGGGACATTAATAAATTGGTGTTCAGTGAGACAATAACAGGAATATAAAAGAAGCATTTGTTATCGTGCCCCAAGTCAATCGTACCCCAAATGCACATCGTATATTTTTGCAGCATCCCAGACGCGTGTCTCATTGATCGAGACTGATCTCCTTTGTCTTGGCGATAATAGAAAACAAACAATTCCAAATCGCTGGGGTTGCTACCGACACGGAAAATTTCAAACGGGGTAAATTATAGAAATGCAGCGTGCATTCGTTTCTAGATAATGTAGCGGAATGGGAAGCAAATGTAACTTTCCATTCTTTTATTTTCACTGTCTACGTTTGGAATTCAAAAGATTTGGTATAAAGATTCAGCTCTTCTGTTTTAGGATTTTTTTTACCTTGGCTTATTTATGGAAGTGGATAGATCTGAGCAATTTTTATCTTTTTATTTTTCTGTCCCACGTTTCAGTGCTCTTTTTATTCGACTTAGTTCGTCTAGCGCATCAACCGTGTAATACGATGAAACCTAACAATTATGGAGCTCATTTTATACTTAAATCACTTTATCCCATCTCATTATGGAAAACTTAGTATCAGCTGATTTAAACAGTCGTGACCTCGTGTGTGACGTAAGCATCTTATTAATGGGATTAGTCGGAAAACATAGAAGGTACTTTATCCCACTACTCTTGGACGTTTTCTTTCTTCAAGACACGTGGAGCATGAGAGATGATTGAGCTATTGTCGTCCATTGTCAAGGTCTTCCACCTCATTGTCAGGGTTACGATAGCTACTTGTATGTGCTTGTAAGACCATAATCTGATTTTTGTAAGTCTTGGCTTATAATAATTACTGAAACGATGTTTCTTGATCTTGCTTGTTGTTGTTAGTGCTATGTTTTTTACAGCTAAGATTAATGCAGTTATTTTTAAATAAAAACAGGTCACCTTACCGTAGTTGGTATCCGCTGGT
>MOOZ01001367.1:481396-507231 GCA_002930495.1 Cecropterus lyciades | reverse complement strand
TGTATTACATCGACAGCGCCATCTGCGACCCTCTTATTATCCTTTTTAATGTTATTATTATGGTTGATTCATTCTTTTTAAAGACCCCAGACAAAGTTTTATATTCTTGGAATAATTTAAAGAATTTCTTTGAAGATCCGCGAGCATCTTAATGTTTAATTTGTCCTTCTATTCTGGGTCTGGATCTCTGTATGTGACTATTCAGTCAATGCATAATGCGCATATGCGTTAATAGATCGTACCATTCTTAAAAAGGCATTTATACTGAATTTTGATGTTTTAACATTTTTATTATGTACATAATTTTATCTAGCATAAAACTACTAATAATTGACTACTAATACTTCTATAACAATGATTAGAGTCGTCAATGTAGAAAAACGAGTATTGTGCGATCGGGGAGATACAACGGCCATACTTATGTCTATCGTGAAACAGCTCTTCTCTGTCGGTAACAGAGTGCGGTTACCGTCTCATTTTTATATAGACGACCATCTTACTTGCAATTGAGAAGCAACACATCTATCTATAACTTACGTCAGATATAAGAAAAGAAGCCCTGTTATGTATGAAGTTGCTTACAGGTGTCCATGGGCGGCAGTGACCACTTACCACCAGAGGGATTGCATGTTCGTTTGCTACTATCTTATTAAAATCCTATATGTTTTCTTTTGATTTTGTGGTGGTACTGTATTTATTGTTTTAAAACCGAAAGAGTATTTCGTCAATTTGTATTTTTACGTAAATATTATCAATGTTCAACGTGTACCGTTCACAAAGTGGGTAAAAGTAAACCTAGTTTGGCCTGTTTGTACGGAGAAAATAGACCAACGGAGCCTAATTTCCTAGTCACTGTGTCACTCAACCGTCAGCGACCTTTCAAATTTCAATGAACCGCCTGCACTCCGGTTTGTGTAGGTGTGCCCATATTTTTGGAGGGCTAATCCTGATGTAATTAAAGTATACAAATATTCACTACAATTGTTGTCCATTCGATATTTAAAAACATTCAACGTTTAAAATACGATCAATGTGTTTTAATTTGCGTACATAATATATATGTATATAACATCTTCATTAGGTTATAATAATGTGTTGTATAATTTGACAACTAATAAAACCTTCCACACCATGAGTTCCGGATCATATAAATGACATGTATTAGTGATATCGCCATGTCACGTGCGTAATTAGAATGTGATTTTATTTTCAATTTACTTAATTATGTGAGGAAAACTATCGAACATTTTTTATGTCTGAATTCTACATTTATTTTTCCAAAAGGAGCCTTAAAGTTTCCCACACACACATGACTGAACCAAACCGCATCCAGCATGGAGTAGTAAGGTTTTTTTGCTAGCTTATGACTACTATTACTATGAATAGACACATTAGAACACCTTACACAGATAATGAAACGAAATAAAATGTAACAGATAGAAGAGAAAAAGAAAAAAAATTACGCAATGCAATGGCTGGAAAATAGTACAAACCGCGTGAAAATCATCTAACCAAATCATGTGGTCACATTACGTTTGGGTGGCGGATCGAATCGTGGAACGGTTTGCGCTCGCCGGTCACGTAACGTGGCGTACGGCGCGGGAAATACGTCGTACGCACCGCCACCAAGGACGATCGCCACTTGAGCTTTCGTTCGACGGGAACACGCTTGTGTCTCCGCCAGCGTGCATTCGTGCGTTTTTTTTAAAATAAATTAGCAAGAGATCCGATAAAAAATCACGTTGCCGTTTCCGTTTCCGAAATATTGCCTAAAAATGGACAAAATGAAAAAAAAAAACGAATGGGCCTTATTACAGCATTCGCTTTGTTTTTAATAGACTAGGGGAAGAAAAAGTGGAGGAGATTCTCCACGCGACTGTATTTTATTTTCACAAACAACAGACGAGTAAGTTGTTTTGATAATACTCCGCTTGATGATACTTTTTAAATGCCCAGAAGTAAAACCGTAAAGTGTTCATGATGATAGTGAATATATAATGCATAGTTTGGACAAGGAAAGCTTGTTTACGATCGGTATTCGTTAAGTATACAGTCCGGTAACAAATGTGAAGTAAACATGCGACTTCCACGTTCTCCGTAGAAGGTCAGCTTGTATCGATGGCGTAAATACGCCATAGCTTGAAGGTATCCGATCTGCAAACGTTTTATGTGTATTTCCTATGAAAAGAGAAACATCTTTTGACTCTATCTACTAGTCATTTGAAATCCTCTGATGGACTAATGCCTTCCTAATGAGGATTTGGTTTATCGCGCATGGTATGCGTGTTGGTTTTGATGATGCCGCTAGCCATCTCTGCGATTTTGTTTCTTAGTCGCCTCCTACGACATCTACAAGAAGAGAGTTATTCAAGACCGACACCAAACGGCACAATATTTTTATATGATTTTCTATAGATAAATGCGAAGTTGGTTGTGTTGTCCTACATCTTTAGAGTGTTCCTTCATGTATCAAGATGATTAATTAATCGTAGTTTTTATCGTAGTGTCATAATCGTAGTATTACAAGACAGATATATCAAATGTAACGCAAGAGTTAATTTTCCCATATAAAATATATGAGCCGAAGTGTTCTAAAGTCTCTTCAACTCCCGCCCCTAACAGCTTTGATAACTTGAGGAACATTCCGACAAGAATGGGTCGAGGATACTAGATTAAATCAAATTTTGACGTTTCAAAATATATATTCTTATACACGTGGGTATATAATAACAAAATGTCTCAACCTTAACCTTAATTTTATCTGTTAAGAAGTAGGTTGCATTTTTTAAATTAGAATTTTGTTAATCCATCTGTGAAGTAAATGCATTTCTTTACGCTAGGGTCACGTCGCATTTCTTTAGATTTGTTATCAGGTTGACCTGGATACTGGAATTGATTTCTTGTCTACCAGCGCCTTCGGTGTACGGTTATATTAAGTGTTCACTTAACAAACACAAAACTTAAACATGAGTCTAAATCTTTTGAAACAATCTTGCTGATTTTTATTGAACAAACAAACTTCTTATTAATTTTTTAAAACTAACTAAATGAGTAGGTTTTCAAGAAGATATTACTTAATCCAACCCGAATAGGACTGCCGTTGCCTTACCACACCTTTCAAATTAGCACAACAGCGCTGTAAGGCCGAAACAAGTGCGATGGTGGTGTCTTCTTAATGTAACCACTCTATGCAGCTCTATTTTAAATTTTATTATAATATAGAAATATCAATATACTAATAGCAATAATAAGTATACGATCCATCTGACTTTTAATGGCCATTGTCGCATATGTCTGTTTGATTACAGATAAGATCAAAGTCTTAGTTTGGTTGGCCACAGATGTGTTGCTATCTCTAAGGACTAAGTTGAAATATCTCGGAAAACTATGTTCCCCCTTCATCAAACCAAAATAAGAGCAGCGCTTTACCACTGTTATTAGGCAGAAAAGGTGGTGATGCCGTCAGAATCGAACCACAAATAAGTCCACCCCTTTAAAAACTTAACTATTTTAAAAACGATTACAAGTACATAATATTGTGCGGCGGCATAAAAATAAGCTAAAGCCGTGCTAGTATAAACATGGGTGCCGTAGTTATGAGCGTACGGTAAAAGTTTTATGGTGTGATTGACAAGCTAAAATAGAACAATAAAAGAAATCGATCACGCTTGATGTTCTTCCATCAAATCAGCCACTATAGTATGGTTTAACGAGTATCATACTGTCTATGTAACGTGTCTGTAAATAAAATATGTTGTGATAAAATCAAATATTGTTAGGTTGGGTTAGTATAGTAGTAATCTACTTTGAAAAATTGTTTAATGTCATGGATAAATTCGTTTTTTAAACATGTATAGCGTAATCGTAAATTTGCAAAAAAAAACCTAATTAGGTCATGTACACATCTATCTAATCTCAAATCTTACTAATATTATAAATGAGAAAGTTTGTGAGGACGTATGTGTGTTTGTTACTTTTTCACGCAAGTAGGACTGATTAGATTTGGTTAAAATTTGGCATACTGATAGTTTATGGTCAGGATTAACATAGGATACTTTTTACTGTGGTACATGACGCAAGTGGGCGGAGCCGCGGGAAAAAAGCTCGTCTGTTATAAGTTATATTCTACTTATACAATTAGCTCTTTTTAACAACTTACATTATAATGATGCCACTGTCATTAAATTATCATCCCCAAAATGTGTAAAGAAGCAATCACGCTTCTTTACACATTTTGGGGATGATAATGAATGACCTTTCTTTGCAATTTGATTCTCGGCACACTTGTATTGTCGACGATCCCGTGGTAGAGTGGTCTGCCACGCAAAGGGTTCTGGGTTCGACTCCCGACCAGACGGATATGTAAATGATAAATTTTAGATTTTTGTTCTGGGTTTGGGTGTAAGTGTATCCGTCTTTGTGTGTCCATGACACCCACGACAACATCCTAGTATGTAACTTGTCACGACACATACCTACATACACAAACACAAAGTAAAACGTGTCAAAATATGTCGTAATTAAAAATTAACATTAATTGCGCAATACATAACCTAATTTCTTAATTATGACGAAATGATTTGCAAATTGATACAAATGCAATGTTTGCTATAAATATTAATTCCACCGATGGCCTCAGATCCCACCCGCATGCGCTTTTATTTTGGCTCATACGGTGTCCTAGGTGGAACCCACGTCGGCCTACATGAGAACTTTCGGTTCCTCAATGTCGATACCTACTTAGCGATCGAGTTTCACGCCTCACTACAAGGCGTAGTGGCATGTTGTATTGTTATTTTATCGTTTGTGATATGCCGATCGATTGGTTTAGTGTCTAGTGTCCTGTTTATTAGGGTTAGTGTATCAAGTTTAAGTATTTTTATTGATAAGCTCTGATTATGTTCAGCTACTGTTTAATCTATAGGTATCGAATCACAAAGAATTTTCTCTCAAAATCTTTCAGTTTCTCTTTTATCTATCTCTTTTATCTCTTCTATCTCTTTTATCGTTTAGGATATCACGAGATATACAAGAGTAAAAGCAAAATTCAAATATTCGTGCTCGATGCTTACCTACTTCGGATTTGTTGCAAAAATATGTTTGTTGTACAAATGTCTCTATAGAGATTTTTAACATTGAACACTGCACCAAAAAGTAATTGATAGAGTGGTGGTTCTTTATCAGTTATCTCAATTATTGGTATTTTCTATAAGCTCTAAATAATAAATTAATTTATACTTTCACGACTCAACTGACCATTATGGAAAATTAACGAACCAATTCTTTCTGCATTTGATAGCGAATTTTATGTAAGTTACCCGTACCCTTTATAATATTTATGCAGCGTTATAATAAAACAAAATACGTGTAGGTAATTTATAATTTGCTTTTTATTGATAATGTCTTCATTTTAGTTTGAATGAGGATCATTATTTGATTAAATATTATTTCAGAATTGACGCTCAGCACGAAACTTATTTTGATTTCTCGTATTTCCAGTGTTACTGAGCGAGACGATCCTACCTGATGACACGCTGGAAGATAAGACCCTGAAGATCACGGATTTCGGTCTCGCGAGGGAGGTGTACAAGACCACTAGGATGTCGGCGGCGGGGACGTACGCCTGGATGCCACCAGAGGTCGGTTGTTACCTTTAAATGGATAGGGACTTCCTGTGATTCAAGTATGAACCATCGTCCCAACTATGTCTGCCTTATTCCAGAAATGATCCAGCAAAAGGTCGATAATTACTGGAATAAGGCAGACAGACGGAATTAATCAGAAAATGTACAGAAGTAAATTATAATACGCGTGATGTGGTAAGGAAAACTTATAAAGGATATATCCAATCATCCATTAATCAGCCCTTTGAAGCTCATTGCTGGATATAGACGTCCCCTAATTGAGTTTTTAACTAATAACCACGCCTGACATATGTGATTGTGACTACAGTAGCTAATAATGTTATACATGAAGACGCTACTGCACATCTTCTGGATTTTTACCATTAGCCGCCTCTCATGATATCCACGGGATGAGAGGGACATCTAGATGATGAGCTACATCATACGGCACAAGGAAAACATGGTATTTTTTTAAATCATAGAACCTTTTATAGTTCACCTACAAGGTACTACTATACCTACCACTATACCTATTAATACCCTATTAGTATAATAGCATTAGCAAACGGTTATAGGACTGCATGGTCTGATGTTAAGTAGCCACTGTCGTCCATAGACATCTGTAACTCAGGACATCTTATTTTAAATTGGCTACAGATGCGTTGCTATCCCTGAAAACAAAGTTAAAACGCCACGGGTAGGTATGTCTCTCTTACTACACCCGTTAAACCAGAAATCAGCAGCGCTTAACTCTCCCGTTATTAGACAAAATAGGTGTGGTCGTAGTGTCACTGGAGTCGAACCTAAAGAGTTTACCATCTTCAAAGTTATTGAAAAGCAGACAGACAGACAGACATGTTTAAACTAATTCCTTACGAAACTTGGTCTGAAAACTCTATTCTATTGAAGATCGAATACATCCTGGAGCGGTAATTACGCTTATTATCTTACGGATTCCCAAATTGTTTACTACCTAATTTCTTAAAAAATGAGAAGATCAATATCAGTGCCCTTGACAAAACGAGTATAAGTCAGACAGTTACTATTGGCAAAATCAAATTACTAAGGGACGGATATAATTCTGATTTTTGCCAATGACAAAATTCAGATGGGTATTAGACCCATTTTCAATAGGGACACAGATATCCGTTCTAGTCACCTTCAACAGTCAAAATGTGTGTGAAAAAATGATCTATGATGATCATAAGCTCATCATAGATCATTCTGAGGTACACATTTGAGACTACTAGTAAACTTTTTGACAAGTAAACATAGCGGCGATACAGCAGACTGCACGCCGGTTACTTCCATCACACAAACCTGCTAATCCCCGTCAACAACACAATTCCAGGTGATAAAGAACTCGACGTTCTCCCACGCGTCGGACGTGTGGTCGTACGGTGTGCTCCTGTGGGAGCTCCTCACCGGCGAGACGCCGTACAAGGGTATCGACGCGTTGGCCGTCGCGTACGGTGTCGCCGTCAACAAGCTCACGCTGCCCATCCCGAGCACGTGCCCGGAACCCTGGAGGGTGCTCATGGAAGGTAACATCATCGTTAGGTATAATAGAGAGGTAGGCATCGTTAGGTATAAGTACAGGTCCCACAAGAGAAGAGCCCGAGCGGGGTGCCGCGCTAGGGGACACCGGTGCGTTCCATTGGAGATCCCGGAGCCCCCTGCAAGCGCTGAGGAAGGCCACCGAGGGGGTTTTAGTGGGTAAAAAATCCCACATAACCCGGAGTCTCTCCCAAGGCTTCGGTCTAACATTTGAAGGTTCTCCCTAAAAAAGGTATAAGATGCAAATTTCATTAGCATTTTCGCTACAAATTGCGCGAAATTTGAAAAAAAATTCGCACAAGCGAATACTTTGTAGACAAACAGTTAGTGTCATCATTGAATTTTGGCACACAGATAGTTTATGGCCTAGATTAACATTAGAATACTTTTTGCCCTCGTATATGGCCTAAACGGACGGAACCGTGGGAAAAAGCTGCTATAAAAATAAATGCGCGATGATATATAAAATTATTAACCTAAAATCGTATATGACTCTTTATGATAATGATGAATATAAATAATTCCAGCGTGCTGGCGGTCCAACCCTCGGGAGAGGCCACTCTTCCCGGAAATCCTGGAGCAACTGGAGCGCATCGGGCAGTCAGAGTTCACGAGAGCACCCCACGAGTCCTTCCACACCATGCAGGATGGCTGGCGGCTCGAGATCGAGGAGGTGCTAAGGGACCTCAGGCGGAAGGAGAAGGTACGCGCGAGGGAGGAGGTCTATGAGGTCGATTTGTTGAGGGGGGATTGGGACGTAGGGGTTGTTTGTGGTCGAGTGTCGTAGCACATCCGTCGATTACAGGAGACATTTAAGGGGTTGGGGATAGGGTCAAATGTCATCTAATTTCACGTGTAATCCGTATTACGGGGAGGGGGGAAGTCTCGGTTTAATATCACGTTTTGTTTCCGCAAAAAACCGAGTAAATGGAAAACTGGAATAATATAATTCAAACCACCTCAAATCGCATTTACATCTACTGCACTGCTCATCTTATTTCACGCTAAATTTCTTACCGGATCTTGTCAGTTGAGGTCGTGTTCCGATAATGTAAGATATGTTAGTGCTCAATAGCTTTTATTGCTCATGTAATAAAAAAAGATGGTTAAAAGATGTAAAGTAAAAAGACAAACCCGCTGAGTTTCTCGTTGGATCTTTTCAGTTGAGGTCGTCTCCCGATTCGATAGTGGTGTAAGAAAAAATATTGTAACTGACAAGTGCCTCCATCTGCCTATACAAAATAATGACATTTAATTGCATTATGACATGGTATATAAATAAATAAGGTCCATGGATATTTTTTCCTAAACTCTTGTCTAATTAAAATGTTGTAAATATGTGATAGGCATGAATATAAAATTTAAATAAAATTATAGGCTCCAATGTTGTATTATGAATATTATGATGAATCCAAAGTAAAAAATTGTGGTTGTCGAATAACTTCAAATTGTGTACTAATAATTATATAAATGTGTGTTGGGCATGTCCCCATGTGTGTGCAATGCTAGATACAATAAGGTGTTACATGAGACAATACTAACGTGTGAATGTTTTCCTTGACGCTTGCACAGGAATGCAGAACTATAGAGGAGGTTAGTGCAATGTACTATAGTGAAAGATAGATAGATACGCTTATTAACGCTTAATACACCTATTGTTTCTAAGCTAGTTTTTTTTAGGGGTGCCATGGACACATGTAAAGACAAATACACAAACACCCAGAAATCTAAACGCATCATTCAGGTATTTGTCTGGCCGGGGATCGAACCCGGAACCCATTGGTCCAGCACCCAGTCCGCTCCGCCATGCGGATCGTCAATTCTATATATTTATACCAATAAGTTCCGAGTCCTTCCGAGTACATTAAAAGTTCCGTCAATATGATGATATTTGTAATAATTACTTCAACATTTTGATACCCAGGCTGTACAGCTAGTAATTATTTAATGTATTTAAAAAATGTGTGTGTGCAATTCTCACACAGCAGAACTGGAGCTTAATAATAGTAAATAATATTTCTGAGTATAAGGGTATTAACACACGTTTTTTCATTAAATAATTAATTAAGGACCCCAGCTTACGGACATCTTATTTCACATATCGAACTTGAGATGTAATAAAAGCTACGAAGTAAAATCGTTAGCGTGATTTAAAAAAGGGGTACTGCGGCATCTAATTGTAGCGGTGACAACAGCTTTCGTAACGCATTTTCGTTTCATCCAGTTTCAAATCACAAGGATTCTAAAGGAGTTTCACTTCAAAAAGTATTATTTGTTATAAATTGTGTGTGAGCATGTAACACATAAAGTATTCTGTTTAATTTAATATGACAATGTGGTCGATTTTTTTGCTGTTTAATTTCTTTTATTTGCAATGCCTTATTTGTCGTGTTTTAATGAATTATTACATAGTTAGTACATATCCTTAGATGATTATTATAATTTTTTTACTTTTTAGTTATTTTTTTTTGTAATTTCTTCATTGACCATTTTTAATTTTAATTTCATATCTATGTAAACTTTTTTATTATAATGTAGTAGCAAACGAGCTTGCAGTCCTCTTGATGGTAAGTGGCCACTGCCGCCCGTTGACATCTGTAATCAATCCAACATAAAATCGGAGTCTACTTTGAGGTTGGCCACAAATGCGTACTCCTGAGGACCAAGTTTGAACCTCGAATAAATATGTCTCTCTTACTCAGTCCCAAAAACCATCAGCGCATAATACTGCTGTTATCAGGCAGAAATAAATGTGACGTCGGTGCCTCCGGTGTGTAACCACAAAGGATTCTACTACCTCCATATTTATTTTATTTAAATAAACAATTAACATAGTCTTACCATACAGCAAAGTAATGCCATCAGTTTTTTTAGAAACAATGCCTCACACGTGCATTTTATTCATTGTTATTTTTATTATTTTCGTAAAATTATTGTTTATATATGTGTATATAGTAATAGTGTAATTTAAATTTTAATTGTTCTTCACTACTACATTTCATTATTGTTTCATGTTTTTTTTATTTTTCCATTATTCTCCATATTTGGCGATCACATCACCACACGTGTGTTCCGTAAATGCTCCTATAACCGTTAAAACGGCAGCACGTTTAATTGATATACATTTTTTATCCCCTTCTAACCCTCTAACCCCCAGGAGCTTCGTTGCCGCGAGGAGGAGCTAACACGCGCTCAGCTGCAGCAGCGTCTCCTGGAACAGAACCTGGCCCAGAAGGAGCGCGAGCTGGAGATGAGGGAGATAGACCTGGCGGCCAGGGAGCTCCATATTCTGATATTCGCGAGCAATATGTCGCACACGCAGCCGCCTCAGCCTAACAAGAGGAAAGGTGAGTTATATTGAAATAAGACTTGGAAAAGAGTTTGCGAAACTATTTTCATAACGGAAACTGTTACGCTGGAGCGTTACGTTACGATAATATTTTTTTATTATTATCGATTTATAGAAATGATACAGATACGATACGACATATACCAATAAAATTTTGTTATATTTAAAGGTTGTAGAATTCTTTGTGGTTTTTGACTCTGGAAGCATCACTGCCACATTTCTGACTAATAACAACAGTGTTATGCGCTGCTGAGTTTTAATCTGAAGGATGTGGTAAGGGAGACATACTTATCCAAGGCGTTATGACTTAGTCCTCAGCAGGATAGCAACGCAACTGTCGCTAAGCTCAGGTAAAACTCTGATCTTATCAAGATGTTCATGGCAGTGACAATTTACCGTCAAGTGGACTGCATCTGCTACGCCTGAGGACTGCTACCCCTGAGAACTAAGTTGGACGCCTCGGATAAGTATGTCACCCTTCACACTATAACAGAGCAGTGCTTAACAATACTATTATTTGGTAGAAATAGACGTGGGTGGTGTTTCCGGAATAGAGCCACAAAGGGTTCCGCCACCTTATTATTATAACTTTTGATATGTTAATATGAATTTTCCAGGCAAATTTATCCGCATAAAGTGCGATCAGCTGATGAGGGATCTAACTTGAAACTGATCTTATTTGGCATTGTTTACAGATGTTTATAAGTGGCAGTGGCTACTTATCCTTAGGTGGACTGTATACACGTTTGCTAATTTCATATTAATATTAAAAGAAAATGATTTGTAATAGTATGACTTCTTGCGACTAAAAGAAGAGTATATCAATGCGTGTATAAATTATTATAGTAGTTGCAAATGAATGAATATAATTTTTCCAGGCAAATTCAGCCGCATAAAGCTTCACAAGAAGGACACGATCTCCTCCCCGTCCGACTTCAGGCACACGCTGACGGTGCGGCCGGCCGACGACGAGTCCAGCGTCAAGCAGCTGGTGGCCGTGGCGAAGGACACGCCGCCCGGCTCGCCCGCTATCATGAGGGCGATTGCCCGTGAGTTCCCTACAAAACCCTCGCACCCTTGAAGGGTTGTTAAACATAAAAACCTTCGAACCCTTGAAAGGTTGTTAAACATAAAAAGCCTCGAACCCTTGAAAGGTTGTTAAACGTAAAAAGCCTCGAACCGTTGAAAGGTTGTTAAACGTAAAAAGCCTCGAACCGTTGAAAGGTTGTTAAACGTAAAAAGCCTCGAACCGTTGAAAGGTTGTTATACGTAATCAGCTGGTCGCTGCAGCGAAGGATATCCCACCCGGCTCGTCCACACGGAAAAAGTAGAAACATTTCACATTAAGCATCGTTGCATGCACTGATTTTAATTGATGATTTTTATAATTTTCGGTTTGCAGAAATCGCTAGGATATATTTATATTTTTAGCCATTAGTCTTAATCTTTAAATAAAACTGTGCTCAAGTTTTTTTTTTAATTTCTTTTTTGCAATTTGTTTCCTTTCCACCATTTCATGTTGTCAGATTAACGAATTTGACGAAATTTAGCTAATAATTAACGCCTGTTATTTTAATCTGAAGCTCTCGATTATGTCAGTTGATTTTGGTTTTTTATTAATCTGATGGATTCCCTCAGTCATATTAAGTGCTCATAACGGCTAGAGGTATTTATCAATATGTAAAGTATCCTTTCTTATTTTTATCTGCCGCGCTCGACTAACGCCTAAAATCCCGTCGTGGTCTCCCATACTGTTAACGATAGAAATCCCTTTTGACTATGTTTATTAGTGTGCGAGAGGCGCTGGAAACTTTAATTTATAAGAAGAAATGCAGAGGTCTGGCCTGTCAGTCGCGAACACCGTACGCCTTGTTTGCGATGCATTTTAAATTACTTTTCAACAGTGCAGTTCTAAAACGCATTCGCGTAGTTCTACTTTTTTCTTGTTACCTTAGTCCCACAGTTTGCAATAATTATTGAACAATTCTGACTAAAGAGTAATTCATAACTATATAATACCTAGTTTACGACTAAAGATTAATTCATCACCGATGATTACCAACTCAGCCGCACAGTTCACAACGATTACGAGTCATCGCTACACGATATCGTGTCGGTCACGTTCCCAGTGCCAGCGGACGGCGTGAAGGGCAAGACGTGGGGCCCCTCGACGGGGCACCAGCGCGCGCGCGCGCACCTGCCGCTGCCGGCGCTGCGGCCGCGCGCCGCGCGCCCGTCCTGCTCCGCGCCGCACCTGCCGCCGCACGCGCACGCCGCGCCGCCGCCGCACCTGCTCGCGCACAACGCGCACCACGCGCGCCACGCCGTCGCCGGTATGCGACACGCACACACGCACACACACACGGACACACGCATACATACAAACACACATAAATACATGCTCACCTCATCAAGCACGCCAAAACCTATATGGACGCGCACACACAAACGTAAACATACATACACATTCTTACTCGCTCAAAGACACAAATACTGACTTACTCGCGCTTCACATCTGAGTCACATACACTTGCGAAACATGTTAAACTCTCGAGATTGCCTTTTCAAAAACTTACACACACACCTCGCCATGCACGCCATCGCCAGTATACGAGCGACTGATTACTCGTCATATGATTATACACACCACATGCGATACACACTGGCGCACACAAGCATACATAATCACACAATACTGACTTGCTCTCGATTAACATCTGACACACATACACTTAAACATACGTACTCACACGAGACGTGATACACACATATACAACATAACATAACAAATGCGTACGCCTCATGCATCACATACACCAATCCGACCTGTACCTGCCTGACATCTGACACATACATACAACACATCGCGCATAACATACATTCATATATACACATGCATACACAACATGCGCAACAAATGACTGTGACCTGCACCTATTAGGTGGTAGAACTCTTTGTGGTTCGCCTCCGGAGGCACCACCGCCACACCTATTTCTGCCTAATAACAGCAGTGTTATGCGCTGTTATGTTCTTGTCTGAAGGGTGTGGCAAGGGAGACATACTTTTTTCGAGGCATTCCATCTTAGTCCTCAAGGTGGCAACGCATTTGTGGCTAACCTTAGATAAGACTGGTATTACCTGGGATTGATTACAGATGTCCATGGGTGGCAGTAGCCACTTACCATCAGGTGGGCTGGTGGGCTACATAGATCACGACGTCAAACTCATATAAATCAAATATATACATTATTATGTATGTGCTGTTATATTTTGAAAGTCAATAAAATGTAGTTTCAAAATAAAACAGACAATGCATACAACACACAGCCTAATACTATACCACAGCGAGCATTATATTACAGAGAATACACAAATTACACAAATAATATATATTTTAAGAACTATAAAATCTTTCAGAATGTGTGAAACATTCGAATTGCAAGAAGTTCAACTCTTTGTCATTCGACTGCAGAATTTTTAAAGGCAGACATACTTACAAAAGTGCGTAATATCTATAAAACACCACACATTCAATTAAAAAAATATATGTCAGATGTTTTCTTAATTCTTAATATAATATGTCTTATATTTCAGTTATATTCAAGTTAGTGACAAAACTTCGGTGTCCAAATAAAATAACCATACTTATAAAATAACACATAACAATTTGGAGAACAGTTTTGTCATTGATTTGAAAGATATCCAAATGCAAATCTCAATGGGGAGAGTGACTTACACATTTATATAATTGTATTTAAAATCTGTTTATAGATTGGCAATTTGAGTATACTTAACACAGTCGTACTTAATAAATAAATTATTTGAATTTTAATATGGGGAAGACCAATATTGGATATTAGTTAGATTCACTTCACTATATATTTCGTTTGTTTATAATAAAATTTGATTAAGTAAGAGAAAATATACTATTAAAAATGAGTCAAGAGGTGACTGTGTGTTTTTTTTTTCGTTATTATGAATCTATTAAACTGAAATTTGATCTGTACTAAAAACTATTAGGTAGTGTAAATTTATTTTAAAACTCAAAATTAAGTTTAAATACGAATACTAACTAACTACGAATAGCAACTTGGAAACTTAAAAGACAAGTTTAATATACGAATATTGAGTTAAACTGAAAATAAGCTACTCTCCTCATTTTACTCCCAACGAATTATCCAACAATGATTGTAGAAATAATGAATAAAATTAGCTATAAGTATAGACGATAATGTAACAAATTAAAAGCGTGTATCGTTTGCATCGATAAGTAACGGACGGGCGGTCGGCGGGCGATCGGGTGATAGCGATAGGCACGATCGAGCAGCCGAAACGAAAGCCGAGGAAGTCCAAGTCCCAGGTTCGATCCGGGGGCTCCGAGCTCGCGAAGAAACGCTCCGGGAGCCACGACGACCTGCTTTACGAAAACGACGAACCGAGGAAGAATAGGTTCCTTCTGTGTCCAATGTTCACATCGACGGCCGATATTCCGAATCACTACGACACGGTGTTCGACATGCCCGATAAGAGGAAGGGTCACGGGGAAGTGAAAAGGAACTTTCTGAAGAGTATCCGCTCGAACAGTCTCGCTGGCTTGCTTGCGGTCGCAGGGAATATCAGCTCGGAAACGACTGAACTGCTTCGAGACGACTGAGCTCGCGGACTGTGAACTCAGTACGAGTTTATTACGTTTCCTCAAAACAATCATGCTTTACGTTTTCGCCCGACTGTAAAGAATATTGCAAGGTACGTAAACGAAAACGTAAAAACGGGTTGGCGAGAACGTAAACAAGTAATTATTTTGAGAAAACGTAATCAACTCGTACTAAAGTACTGTTCGACTTTATTTTTATTATTGCAGCCAATAATCAGACCTCAGAACAAGATTATTTTTTCATATAAGCGTTTACGCTGTTTAAAATACTAATTCTGCTGCAAAAATTTATGAGTTGATGCCACAAATATTGTTCTGTAATACTAAGATCTCGCAAAAATCATTAATTTGTATTATGTTAGTGTCAATCAGATAACGTACAAAATTGATGCCATATTTTGAATACATATCATTTCTACTAACATTCCTCCTACCACACGCATTTGTTGAACTGAATATTTTTCAAAATTTCTGTCTCCAGCAATACGAAACGTATCTTCGACTTTAGTTTCCTTTGTTTGATGTCGAATTTATTCTTGTTTTAAAAAATAAATGGCGACTCAACCAAGCTCGCGCTTGAGCTATTTGATAATCTCATTTAACATGTAAAGTAAATAAAGTTCCAAGGATTTGATATTAGTATAAGTCTAGTGTTAAGGGTATTGAGAAAAAAATAAAAAAGACTTATTTCGTAATAGGTTATGTTAGTCATAGGATTAAGACCAGTGTCTCCGCGTATCCATACATTTTATATGCATTTTTTTATTTGTATTCTCAGAGCGAATTCAAGGGTTGAAATATATACTGTACTTTCTTTCTATTTTATAAATGCATTAAGTTTCTTGTATGTGTACAAACTGTTTTATAATTGCTGACGGTGAACATTGACAATATTTTATTACACAATATAATATGAAGCATTTATATGGATAAGTTGTAAATAAACCTTCTTTGGTCACATTTTATATGTATTATTGAAAAGTTATTGCTTTAACACATAATATTTTTTTACTTTATCACATAATGTTCTGCATTTTATGAAATTATAAAGGAACTCATCTAAATTTCTTTACTCGTTATAAATTATGTAATAGATTTTTCAATTTTATATTTATATATCTTCATTGCGATACAAAGGTCCGTTTATACCTACAGAATAAAATGGAAGAATACTAATTCTTTTAATATATATGGTATTCACAAATACAAAAACGGACGGTACCATTCAAAATATTATGCAATTTGTGCAAACAAAACTATAGCCGTGACAGCACGGCACATTCGACTTTTGTAAATGAACTAGCTAACTTGTAACTAACTATAACAAGTCGCCAATTAAAGTAGCTTTTGTTGAGTTTTCAGTTGAGTGTTAAAGTCCTCGTTAAACTGTGATTCAGTTAACTTTGAATCTATTAAATATGAGCCCAATATGACCTATATAGTAGTCGTGTATTCGAAAGCCCTGTTCAAATATATAAATGTTAATGAATTTATAAAATGTGACCAATGGTATACATACCGTTATGTAACTTAGCAAATGAATTAGCGTAGAGTATACTTATTTTTAGCAAATAATTTCCTCTGTAAAAGACTTATAACGATTCGGTCAATATCGACTGAAGATTAAATTAGGATCTTGCCAAATTGTACGGTGTTTTCGGTGCAAAGGGCTTCAGCAACGTGAAGAAATCATGAAAAAAAGACAAAATAAGCAAAAAAAATAAACGTTTCTTCATATTGTCAGAATCCTTTGCAGTGAATTGATATGATATCTAGCGCAATATTTTTTTTTTATGCATTGATTTAGTGAAATATTTTGTCCAATTTCCAATATTTCGTCCTCTTTTTGTTCTTGCTGCTCTAAAGGAACTTCTCAGGACAGTCTACCGTATCCCTGTGAGTATACCTATTATATTGTGAACTTTTTACGTGTGTTTTTGTTCCTTGTCGACTGGAGAACTACGAAGTATTGATAATTGTCGTCTGAAAGGTACAAAATCAGGTAAATTATGTTTATGCAATTTTTAATACCTTTAAATTGATCGATTTTTTGGCCATGATAAACTTTTTTCTCATCACAAATTGAATTAGATATAAAAGCTTGCACTTAAAGAAGAGTACAACTTAACCTAAATTTAAAAAAAAAATGATAAGAAATTACATACCTTCCTATTGTTGCTTCATCTCCAAAAGTACCCAGATATTGTTGCTGCATCTCCAAAAGTACTGTCTTCTAAACATCACAAATTTAATTTTGAATTTAGTGCTCAAATGATTGGTTGTATTGCATAATTGGTCATTCTGAATTGAATTTTCCATTAACATTGTCGTTTACGTATTATGATCTTGTCTGATCTCATTCAAAACATTTATTTAATGTTAAATCATAGAATTAAAAACTTATTAAACAGATTATCTTCAATTCCTTTGGCTAGTCATATAGAGCTATAGTAGACACATACAAAGTCAGAGAACCCATTAAGATTTACGAATATGATCATTTCGATGTCAGTGCGGGTAAGTACCTCTTCTGGAACGTAGTACATACATACAATTGTACAGTGGTTCTGTAATACAACATCACGTAATCTTTTCGTACCATTTTTTCGTACCGCCAGCGTAGCTCTCCAGTTTACAGAAACGTTTTTATTTGTTGAAAGGAATAAAAATAACTATTATTTCGACGAAGTCATCCACTTAATGCAAGATCAGTTTCTCTATTAGTCAAGTCACAAACGGTAACACTTAAACTCAGCCTAATAGATAAATAAATAAGATAAATGTGTAATAAGGATTTGGCATACGTTAGAGCAATGTAGCGTTAAGACTATTTAGTTTGTTCGTAGTTAATTATTACAATTGTATTTGTGGTAAACGAGAGTTTTCGTATTCGTTTGTTGTGTGATGTAAACGGTTATGTGTTGACGTGTGCGAGTACCTTAGTTTTTTTTTACTGAGCTGTTTGTAATTGTTTTTTTCTCATAAGCTAGTATCAGTTTGACAGTTTTTTTTTTTTATTATAATTTTGTAAATTGTAAGCATTTGTTTGCTTCCAGCCTGTTTTTTTCCATCTAGTTAAACATAAGCGCTATGCATGCTTCTCAGTTCATAGTTTTACGCTATTTACGGTACAATAAGACGTTTTTTTTATTATTATATATGTATTTGTCGTACTTACTTATACGTTAGTTTGTATGATACTTCGCTTCGTCTCTATCACCATGTCGTATGGCACGCTTTCAAATGTTTACAATGGTCTAATATAGTTGTGTTTGGAAGTCTATCTGATAACAGTACGCTATGAACGGAGATATTCTTTATTAACATGTACGATATCATAATATCAGGTGGAACAGCGATGTATAAGGTTACTTTTTACTTATAATCTGAGAGGATGACATAATAATTCCAGTTATATATTTTTTTACGATCCTAACATGGAACTTTTTTTATTTTTTATGTGAACTATAAATTATACGTTTCATATTTTTTAACTTTAAAACAATTTTGCTTTGATTTTAAAAAGAGGAAACGATTCAGATCGTTCTATAGACTATCTCCGTATAAAAAACATTGAATCGGTTGTGAAATAGATATTTACAAAACAATTTACGGTTAGTATTTTATTAGTTTTGATGCAATCACATAGGCTTCCAATACTAGCCCGTAGAGTACAGTGTGTACGTATACAATAGTACAAAACTGGACAGTTTCCGCTGTAACCCTCGGCAGTAACCAATGTTCCTGTGGTGGTGGATTTTACAAGAGGCTTAGGGTCGGTTCACATGGTCGCGGCGACTTATCGTCGGACGATACGTGTCGTGACGACATTTTTATCGATTATAATTTGACGTGTCTGACGATATTGTTAGGCGACAATCCGACGCCCAATGTCGTGACGACATTTTTATCGGTAAGCGATAATTTATCGTGACTGACGATATTGTTTGGCGACAATTTGACACCCAACAAAGTCGTGACGACAGTTTTGTCGTCGACTGTTCCAAACGAAAGATACCGCTACGACACATCGTCGGGCGACGATAAGTCGTCACGTCTCAGCGAACCGACTGTTAGATGTGACTCGAGTCGGTCGTAACAGACGAATAAACTATCCGATACATCGCTCTGATTTTTTTTAATGTATAAAAAATAATTGGAAAGTGATTATAGAAACTCTTTGGTGATCTGGTTCTTTTATAGTTATATAATTAGTTTTTTTTATATATCAAATAAACCTTTTCCATAAAATCGAAGCTGGTGTATTTTTTTAACATGAGTCTACTAATCATTAGCTACTAACAATTCCCCTTAACAAGACAACGATCGAGGAATATTAAAGAATAGATCGAAGAACATATATGGAAATGGTGAAGGGAACGAAGAACCAGAAATTAAACTAGCTTCAGCTTGTCTCACTCCAGCTATATAATGGGGATACTCAAGATTCAGTAACCTTAGTACGAGTTTGTTACGTTTCCTCAAAGCAATCATTGTTTACGTTTTCGCCTTACAAAGTACATTTACTTTTTAACCGACTTCAAAAAAGAACCTATTCCTTTTTTGAAGTCGGTTCTCAGAAGACAGTATTTATAAGCCATACCGTGTACTTTGCAGTGATGAGCGAAAACGGAAACCATGATTGTTTTGATCAAACTTAAAAAAACTCGTCCTAAGGGTTATGTGTTGACAAAATGTAACTGTATTAACAATAGGACAGTACTATCGAACCGTGTCTCAGGAGATAAGTTCAGAAAATACTATTTACATGTAAGTATGACAAATTGATTTATATTCACGTTTTGTTCGGCTTTATGTTGCTTATATATCTAATAGATGAACTGTGTGGCATGTATAGTGTATATCACGATTTATTGCATGTACTGTATTTATGCACTCCTTTTAAATTGATTCTCGAAACTTGTAAAAATGACAGTATTCCCACTCGATACACGAATTGTTAATGAAGGCTGATTTGTCTTTGCCATCGAAATGAGTTGTTATTGTGATTTTTTGACCCATTAAGCATCAATTTGTTAATTATATTACAGAGATTAAATTGTTCGTTTTTTTTTTCATGTAACACAAAATTTTAAAATAATCCAACTATGACCATCAAAAATATGTTTGCCTTGTAATTTAAATATGGATGTTATATTTAAAAAAAAAACTCAAAAAAAGGTCTTTGAAAAAACAAAATTGTGGCATTCACATTTTTGACATATATATATACCATTTTCTGATTTTCTTCTAATATCAATCTCATACTAATATATATTGAATAGTGTATAAATACATTTTATTAATTCAACATTCATCGCATTGAATCATGAGCGCATTTTCTCTCTGTTCACTCGGTGTTGTAAAGGACGAAGTACGTTCATGAATTATCGAGGCTGTTGGTTTCATTGTCTTTGAAAATCTAAACATTTGTATGGTGTTAACAGTGACGGATTTCCATTTGCCGCTAGTAGGCTAACCTATAAATATTCTGCCGCCCCTAAGACGTGCCACCCCAGGGCCCTAAATCTTAGAAGTTGGTGGACAAAAAGAATAGACAAGATAGCATTATATTTGCCGCCCCTCTAGGCTCCAGCTTACTCAAACTGCTGGTAAATCCTCCACTGACTGTTAAAGATGATTGTCAAGAGACCAGCAACCTCATAGCACGCATTAGCTGTAAACTAACACCACCTATGTTTTCCATTCACATAGGTTGTTTTCTTCCTTACACAGACTTCAGTCCGGACGACTGGGGGCCGGAGTACCCGCTGGGATCCGCGAGGTATACCATACCGATGCCGACGCTTTATAGTACTGAAGGTGAGAACTTTATATGTAACTAGATTTTGCCCGCGGCTCCTTTCGATCAAGTTACGTTTATCACGATAGTGAGTATCCCATATGTTAATCTAGGCCATGAACTATATGTATGCAAAATTCCATCGAAATCCAACCAGTGGTTTTAGCGTGAAAGAGTAACATATATACATACATCCTCAGATATTTTCGTCTTTATATTATCAATGAGTTTAACTATTTCATTATGTTAAAGTATGTAGGACCATCTATGATTCCGCTACACCTATTTCTGACTGATAACAGCAGTGTTTATCGCTGTTGTGAGACTTACTAATTCCAAAGTGTTTTAACTTAGTCCTCACGAGGATAAAAACATCTGTGGTCAACATCATCTAACTTTAATCTTATCTGAGGTTGATTACAGATGTCTATGTGCGGCAATAACCACTTACCATCCAGTGAGAATGTAAAAAATGTGGCTAATTATGTAGGTTAGTTATAAATTTATTTCACGTCTATCTTTGTCTAATCTATCTTTGCCTGAGTTATGTAAAGCTTTGATAAAATTACGCTATTTATCTTGTTTTCCTTTTGGCGCTGTCGTAGCTCCCGTATTTGATCGGCTCTTAATTTTTTTGTATCTGTTTTTCGATTCCTTTGAACGTGGATTTTCGACCGGAATCTATCCCTTTATTTAACGGACGGTTAGACATTTTCACATAAAAAAACATCAATAACACGATTATGACGCTTAATTTCCCTTTCATATGAGGAGACCGACTTAGTCCTCCGGAGCTGCAACGCATCTGTGATTGATTTCAGATGCTCGTTTGCTTACAGATGCTCGTTTGCTACCCCAATCTTATAAAATACACGTGTATTCCAGGTTACAAGTACAAAAAGCCGAGCATCATCGAGCTGGTGCTGTACAACATGGCGGCGTTGCTGGGCGGCGTGGCGGCTGGGTACGACGTGCGCGTGTCCAACGTCAGCCCGCTGCACCCTACGCTGCAGCCGCACAGGTACCCGTGGCACATTGACTAGGGTTGAGGAATATTAATACTGCAGTGACAGCCTTATGTTGAAACTCGGCCTCTCAATTGAGGATCCGAGGTTCAAATGCCAGGCGCGCACCACTGATTTTTCTAAAATATACACACCTAAGAGTCCTTGAAAAAAATGTTTTAAAAGGTGCGTGAAGTCTACTAATTCGCATGAAGGAATATGATGGGTTAGCGATGGAATGTTAATGGGAAGTCGTGGGTTTAGGGCGGAGTTGGAGCCGGAGACTGTGTTCGAGGGCTACGGGTTCGCGCACAACACGTACCACGGGCCCGCGAGGCACCCGCGGGCGCCGCTGCACGCCATCACCGGCTCGCCGGTAAACAAACCTTAACTTTATCTCTATCTCTATCTCCTGGCTGAATTACCCTTGCATCGCTACGGGACATAGAAATAGTTGCCATCTTTAAATTTTAGCTAAAAATATCGAAATCACAAGTAGCCTATAGACTGACCACTTAAATAAGCTACACCCATGCAAAATTTCATGTAAATCGGACCAGTGGTTCTTACGTGATCGATTAACACACAGACACACACCATCTCATTTTTATATTATTAAAAGGCAGACTCAATGCTAGAAGCATCTCTACCAGTCAACCTTCAGGCTAAACAGACAACATGCATTACGAATTATTTGTCGCTTATTTGGTACATACGTAATTGTAGTACCAAATATATGATGTATATATTTAATTTTGGCAGTGTATGTGATATTTGAAATTTATTTAGTTTTTTTTAACTTCATCTGATTTGGCCTAAAATATAATTGTACTTTCTAACTTGGTTTATAACCAAGCCTATTTAGGCTTGGTTACTAATTAACTAATTTTAGTTACACAATATATAAAATTAAACTATGAAATCTCGTTACACCAATATTACCATTAAATTAATTGACTAAATAATTCGTATCCGCAGATATCAAGCGTGCAAACGGAGGAACAAAAACCCTTACGCTTCACGGACTCTCCTACCCATTTCCAGCCCTCTTCGTCCTCCGGTTACGGGCACACGCAGCCCTCCGGCTCGCACTCGGCCCTCGCGGACCTATACCACAACTACCGGGAAAACTTCCAGCCCTCGGACCTATATAGCTCAGGACCTCGGGAGTATACCTACGACCGTACCGCTGAATACGTCAAATATCCGTACTACGGCGAAGAGTACGGGTTCGATTACCGTGAACCGCCGGACTATCGCCCGTATTTGGCTCACAGACGGACGCCGTCGAACTCGTCGGCTACGAATTCACACCCAGAAGAGTCATTTTCGCCCTCCCGACAGTACAGAACTGAAAAGTTTACGAAAGAACGGGAGAGACGGGAGGAATACCGGACGCCCAAAGCGGAGTATCCGAGGAAATCGAGTGACTATTCCCTACCAAGAGATTATTACCGTCAGGAGTCTCAAGATCGTTCGGAAGTCGAACGCCCCGCGAATCTAGGCTTGGAGTTGGCGCCGACGAAGTTGCGATCGAGTCTAAAGAAGTACAATAAGAAATCGAGTGCGTCAGGAGGTAGTTCCGGCGGGGGGACGCCGACGAATCCGACGCCCCCTGACAGTCTGACAAGCGAAACTGACAGTTCGTACGTGTCAGCTCGGGACGCTAGCAGTGGTTCTCAATCTCGTGTACGCTTTAGTCCGGAGACGTTAGAGGGGCCCCTCGCCGAACGTCGCCCCTCCCGACATTCGTAGCGAAGGCTGAAAAAGTTCGACGACTACCTAGTTTGATCGCCGGACTGTATATTCGCTTGCGGGTAGCGTGGAACGCTTCAGCTTCTTAGCACGTTCTTTTCATGGACCGCAGTTTGTATTAACTCTGTGTTAAGTGTGAAACGAGTGAATTGTTGCGAGGATTTGTGGATTCCGGACGCTTCCAATGAAGTAATTGATTATGTCTTATCGAAGCGTGCACGCTTAGTCGCTTCGTCTTGATTTGTAGCTACTATATTCGTAATTTAACCATGTGGATATTATTTTTACTATTCGAATCGAAGTAATCTAGTTTTCGTTTTATGTAAACGGTTTGTTTAGTACAAAAACTTTATATGGAGATGTGATGTTAAGTAATATTGGTTATAATAATTATACCATTAATGATTGAATTTAGCAATTGATAGAAATTTAATATCTCCAGTAAAGAAAATATTGTGGTAATCGTTGTCAATATTTTGTGATATCAATCGAATAAAAAATGAATGAATAGCTAATTGCAAATAAACGAATAAATTGAAAAACTGAATGAGACGTCATATTATAAACAAGCACATGTTTCATGTTTAAGATGAAACATAATTACAATGACAGTATTCAATTAATCGATAAAAACAATCGAATTGATTTAGTATATCAGAGATAATAGTATTACTTCAGTAAAATTTATATTATAGACATGAATTAGGCATTTTAAATTAAATTTATTATATATTTGTTCAGTCATATTACACTTCTTAGGGCTAGCGCGTATAAACGTTATTTGGTTTGTTGAAATATGTGGAAAATGTTATAGAAGACCAACTTTACAGGACATAAGACCAATTTAAATGAAATTAAGTGTATTTATTTTATGTTATCGTATAGGCTTATGGAGGCACTTACAAATTGTCAGTTACAACATCTTTTCTTGCACCACTACCGAATCGGAATACGACCTCAACTGAGATGATCAAGCAAGAAACTCGGTGGGTTTGTCTTTTTTGTTTGTATTAGATAGTTACGTGTTTTGATAAATAGTCGTACAACTATCGACTGACAGTTCAATATGTATTGCCTCAGCTGACTATGTAATGGATAAAACAACTGTATATATGCGCTAGGCCTTAATCTATACCAGAGATGTTATGGACATTAAATTTCAAATCTGGATAAAGATACAGGAATGATATTATACCAAGTTCGTCTACGAATACAGGCAGTCCTCGTACTTACGGCATGTTAGGTTCGCGAAATACGCGACGTAAATTGAAACGACATAAGTCGAGACCTACTTTTTCATGTTTATATATAAATCTCAAGGGATACGTTCTAACAAGTTCTAACAATGACTAAAAATTTAAATAAAAACTACATTTGAAACAAAAGATATGCATTATTATCCAAAGTAAGTTTTTAAAATGACTATTTACTTATGAAATTTGTAGTTTTGATGGTAGGTTTGATGAAATTGGACAACCGCGATCTTCTAGTTCCTAAAAAATCTTAAATTACACCTCCATTGTAATTGTCTTTCTTACTCTCTTCTTTACTTTACTATTACTGTCTTATTTAGGTGGCATATTCAGGTTCACTTAAATAATAATAAAAAAAAACTAAAAAAATGATGCAAATAAACTTTGTATGTATTACGTCTTGATTGTCCGTTGACAATAAACTAACAAGAGAAATTCGACATTTGTCCTCGCGAAAAATGAATTCTCCTATGCCGGAAATCGAAACAATTAACGTTTGTTTGAGGAATAGTGTCAAAACATTGTTAAACGTAACTCGAAACGACGTAAGTCGAGGACTGCCTGTATTATATTAAAAAAATTGTGTAAAATAAAATGGGTATTAATTTGGTTTAATTCTGTATATTTTTTTTTTTGGTATTACAATCGGTCATATCAGTTATTATAGGTACGAACACTAAAAAAACATGTCTTGAAACATATACGAAATTAACTGAAACATTTATATTGGATACAAACGCTTTAAACATAAACGCTTTTTACACTCTTAGCCCCACAGTAGGATTTTCTCCTGTGTCGTGGGTGCTATGGACACACAAAGACGAATACACAAACAC
>MOOZ01001367.1:425096-480550 GCA_002930495.1 Cecropterus lyciades | reverse complement strand
TAAGTCGAGGACTGCCTGTATTATATTTAAAAAAATGCGTAAAATAAAATCGGTATTAATTTGGTTTAATTCTGTATTTTTTTTTGGTATTACAATCGGTCATATCAGTTATTATTATAGCTAACAATACTAAAAAAAACATATCTCGAAACATATACGCAATTAACTGAAACATTTATATTGGATATGGTTACGGATAAAAATATTTCGGATATCAGATGGTTTCGGTTACGGAGCTCTATAACATCCCTGATATAAACTTACCCTACATATACCTGTCTCCACTCAATAATTACACAAGGGTATCCTGAGAGAAAACAGTCGTTCTATTCTAAACTAGAATAATATCCAAACACCAATTAATTACATAAGCTATATATAGATACGATTGTGTTCATTACTATATACTTGTTATATGACATTGTACATTTGTAACATAGATGTGCGTATTAAACGGATCTTATGAATCATTCGATGTAATAATGTGTAACCAAACAGTTGTGAATATGTTGTGGGTGTTTGTGAATTATTGCTTAGTAGTTTTCATCTGGTTGTTGAGATTCGACCATCATGTTAACAGAAAAAAATACTTTATTTTTTTATTGATAAAGGAAAGTAGGGACATTTTTGTACAAAAACATCATGAACAGTTTTCGTTTAGGCTGTTCTCAATTGTGTGGGTAATCTAAGTTAAGTAACGCCGGATTCGGACGGGAGCAAGATGAGTGACCGAATTATAAATTTTCCAGATTTGTATGCTTTCGTTTTTTTAAGATATTAAAACTCGTCAACAGTTCCAAACAAAACAAAGAAGTAAAACGATTGACAAATAAAAGAAAACAACATAGAATTAGTGTATATGATCCAATAGGATGATTAGACATAACAGTTCAATTGTTTTCGACTGTGGCCCAAACTGTGAAAATTAAACTTTTAATTTTTTTTTTGTATTTTGGTGTCATGTAAATACTTTGTACACTATAGTAGTCCTTAGACAAATTCTTACCAAGTGCCTACTAAAATAGTGAATTGTTTTCGATTTAAATTTTGGTCCAGTTTCATGGGATATATTATGGGTTCCATTATGGGATGAGAAATAAAAAAGTGTCCGTCAAAATAAAAGTTCAACTTGTCAAAATCGATCACATTTCTTCGTTTCTATTTAAACTAAAAGATTATAAGCAAAAATTCACAGATATCCCTCAGATCTATTCTAAGTTAAACGTTTTTCGTAACGCTTTAAACCTTGTATATCACCTATTATAAGTATTAAAACATAATAATTATTGTATTGAAATTAGTTCACACGAAAATTGTATTAACCCTGTAAGTGAAAATTAATTCCTGTAGCGTGTGAAGTGTTCAGTATGTATAAAATAGTCGAATCTGATATGTATTTACTGTATCCATTGACAATACTAGATGTGTGAGTAGTTTTTGAAAGCGGGCCGCACAGTTTTGGATTTTTCTTATGACCTTTTCTGTGTTTTCTATCAACGGTGAATGTAACATTTGGAAAATATGGAATTACTCTTCAACTTAATTGTCAACCCATTAGGGTCCCACTGCTGGGGACGGATCTTCTCAGATAATGAGTTTTAGGCCATAGTCCATTGTGCTGGTACGCGCCTGGGTATTGAATCTCGGACCCTTATTGAGCGGTCGAGTTTCATTAGACTATGACTCTTAAAATTACATTTTATCAATTAAAATAATTTCAATAAAATCTATAAATTGAGGGTATTTAATATGATTGTTTGTTTATTCAAACCTGTAATTAAATACACGCCAGTACGTTATCAACAAGCTATGATCAAGGCAGTCTAGATATCCTCTGCTGTTAATTTTTGACTTAGTTTACGAATTTTACGCTTGAAACATTAGTTTGTAACAGAAATCATTGTCAGATATTATCAGAAGCTTTCAAATTAAAGTAGCAATGAACAGCTTAAACAATTATTTCCAATTTGTTGTGGCTAACAAGAGTGGCATAAACCAAACGACAAATTGTTACTTTTGACGTTGAAGAACACTAGAAAAGGTCAATAAATTCTTCAATATAAATTATGTCTATTGAATTGTAATCCGGGAGCGCTAATGAATCTGTTTGGAAAGTAATTAGAAAGAATATAAAGCGCTATAATCAAAAATAAAGAAGCATATTGTCAGTACAGGCCAGTGTTGCCCACCTCTCATACTTATAATTATATGTAGCGGTAATGAAATTTCACTAAAATGCGAATTTTATATAATTACAACAGGTATTTACATGTAGATCTCGAATGGTAATTATATGTATAAAATAGGTTCCGAAATGTAATTCTCCACTGATTATTTATAAACAAACAAGACTTTAAAATGTTTAGAGCGAATGCCTTTACTTTACGTAAATTTTCGGTTTCTTTAAAATTATTAACAAATATTAATTTTAGCGAAATTGTCGCCAAACACCATATATATCGCAACATAAAATTTACCATTGGCTAACTTTCGGGAGTAGCAACGCGTCCGTGATTGATGTCAGATAGATCCTCTGTAATATATCAAACGGCTTAAATATATGTTGATGGGCGACAGTGACCACAACCATCAGATGGAATGCAACATGCATTCCATCTGATGGTTTGCGTTTGCTACTTCATGATTAAGAAACAAATAACCATTGTTTGTTGATACAACCTTAATACATGGAAATTCTAAATTTATTTCACCGAATTTATTTTATGCCATTTACTGATTGAATGCGTTGGCTCTTTACATGCATGTATGTTTAGCAAATTAATCATATTAGTTCCTCGTTAACACAAGGCGCTATCGACAAGGTAATTTTGCTTTTAGGGTTGGATACCACTTGCCTGTGGATATGGTATAAGTGTGATGTGATGCCGCGGCCTCGTGGTCACACTTGCTAAGTCTCTCGTTATATCAAAACCGCATGGTCACATATTATCCTCTGTAAAGTCTGTCTCCGTGTTCTATGTCTCTTAATCTTATTTTACCATTTTCGTATTAAATGGTTCGCGTACTTTTTCATACTTTTAACTCCTGATTCTTGCAAAACAATCTTATACATTTTTGCCGAACTGTAGACAGTCTTGATATTAATTATCATTTTCATTTTTTATCAACTATTTAGGTGGAAATTAATAATGGGTAGCTTTGCGGTGCGACGTTTCCACATGTTTCGGTGAAGTGGTGTCTGACCCAGCACTAGTCTATGTAACGTTTGGCAGCTCACATATTCTGTTCTCAAATACGAGTCGTAGATATTTCCTACACAACTAGCGCCACCTAGCGGGACAAAGGTAGCCCAATCCTCATTGTATTTGATATAGTCATTTAGAATGGTTATTCAGGGTGTTTATAATCTAGCAATCGGGAAGCAATGTAGGCACAAAACAATAAAAACCTGTACAAATGTATATAACGCGTACCCTGTAAAAGCTTACATTATTTAACTGGCATTTATTTTTTGTTACATATATTTTAATGCGAAATTATTGATTTTATTTTTTAGTTATCATTTTTTTTTTGTTAAATTATAAATAGTACAAATGTATTTTTAAGACGTTTTATTTTTAGGACGTTTTATTAACCCGACGTAATCACGGTGTGTATATTGAACTAACAACCTAATTATTGTATTATGTAATAAATTTTAAGCTGTATGCATTTTGTACAAAAGATCAGATTTAGATATTTTTTACTATAAAATATCAATGATTGTAGTGATTACGTAGTACGTGCAGCTTTTGTATCCCACGGTGAGTTGTAATTAGGTAAAATTAATGTAATAACTAGTCGGAATTTGCAAAAAGATATTGCATATCCAGCCGAAATTGATATTGTATTTGATATTACGCTTCCTATACCTTAAATACTGTTCAATAACATGCGAGTACAACAATCGAGAGCCCTTTCATTTCAACGATAATAATTATATCATGTATATCCTCATAATATCTATATACAATGTTGTGATAGGTGTAAAAAACAGTAAACGATTCTTAATAATTGTAATACAACCGCAGTCTAGCGACAATAATTGTTTATTTATCCAAAGCATTTTATTGCAGAACATGTAAGACAATTATAATAATGTTATTTTAAGACTAAGTTCACAATTGAGCCATATATAGCCTGAGCCATCTATATGGCTCAATTGTGAGCTTAGTCTTCAAATTGAGCTGACTCAATTTCTACAGTAAGTCATTCGATACTTAAAAATATATTCCACTAAGAAAGAAATTTATTTAAATACGCAATAAGCATTCATAATTGAAATAGAACCGCAGTCACTGCAGCTTACTGATCCTGTATGAAAACACAGTTATAATTGTTTTTATAATAATTGTCAATGAACATGAGATGTTTTAGTCAATTTTATGGATAGATTGTTGTACTCGCATGGAAATACCCTTTATTTTCAGTTCGTACAGAGGCCTATATTATATGATATTTCGGTAAAGAAATAAAAAAATATCAATCAAGTAAACATATTGTATATCGAAAATTAGAAGTAAATAAAATTAGCTTTGATATTATTAGCCGAAACCAGTGCCTAATGTTTGCAGGAAAGTTTTGAGATTTTGACTTGGAAATGTGGGTTTAGAGGATCGGATATATACTTTTTTTTTAATTCGTAAGGCCAGGCCAGTAACACGCCATACAAGTGTTTATCTTTTTTCTTTTTCTTTTACTGTGCAATATGTGAAAATGTTTTGCGTCCATTTTTATTTTATACAGTTATTTATAAACGTCGTGAATTTAACAGTATTTAGGACAGTATTCGAGACCCTATCTCTTATCTATTTGAAATTGAAATATATTCTTTGTATGTATGTTGTATTTGTGTAAGTAGGTTGTTTAAGTTAACTTCAATCAGTGCCAACATCGACCAGTGTCTGTCGTATTCTTTCAATATTTTTGTTAACCAAATCATTAAAAAATGTAGAAGAATCTCTTAACAGCAATATTTTCAGGTGTCACAAATTATTTTTTTGTCAATCAAATATGAATTAATTGTAAATATTTATCGAGATTCACGGCGCGATTACTTAAAAAAAATCTAGTCTTGAATTTTTTATTTAATTTTATTATCTGGATAATTTTCGAGTGGTATTGTAGCGGACGGCTGGCGAAATTACTTATGGATTTTTGTGAATTATATTTGGGGCATTCCATTACGTTGTGTAAACTACATTCCATATTGTTTGTGGCCGTGTGGTGATGCTCAGTTAGCGTTTTTGTCGAATGTATTGTAACGATGGTTCTGTGTGCCAATGAGTTGGAAGGATGCCTTACGTCTGTACGTTAAACCGACAAATAAAAATTAGATTAAGCTTTTTACAATGTCTTATCATTTCCGACCTGTCCTTTTCTATTACAGTGCAGCAAAGGTAAGTATCAAAAATTGACACTCAGCAAATAGATGAATATACTTCTTAATGGTATGTGTCTACTGCCTGCCAACCCCAAATGAATGATGTTCTAAGACTGCCATCCACAGCATCTGGAATAATAGTGCCTTTACAGTACGGTCGGTTACCGAACGCATGGTTCTCATATGGTATGGCCGAACTAGCTTGTTTACATCAGGTCGATCACCGAATTCATTGTCTACATTCGGTTCAGCCGCCCGCCCTTGCTCCCCGTGTGCCAGGCCAGCAGTAATGATTGAATACGGTCAAACATAATAAATTAGGTTAGTCGCCGCAAACGAGCTGCATTCGAATGGGGCAAACTGAGTTGACGTTTACATTGATCGGAGACCGAAGTCGTAATGTCGTTAATTTAAATGTAAGTCATCGACCTAATGTTAACGCTTCATAATGAGTGCATGGTTATAGAAACTACGTGTATATGGTACAAATATTCTTAGGACTATGTACGCACACGATCTCATTAAATTTTAACGTTATTTTGGATTTAATCCACAACTACCACAAAAATTCATAGATCTCTGGAACCTGTGAATTGAACTCTGAACTTGATATTTGTCCATTGCAGACGTGTGTTGGATAATAAGGCTACATGGAAAAGCTCAATTTTTATACAAATGTCATAGCTATAAATAGCTATTTTACGCTAATGTAAAAAGTTTAATATTTAAGTTTAGAATCCTATTGATACGGTCACCAGAGACATACTTAAATAGCAATGCAAATAAAACCAAATCATGGAAATGAAAAAGGGCGTTAAAGGAAACAACAATTTTATATAAGAACAATTTATTCAATTCTTGGGCAGTATCTAAAATACTATTATCAGTGCAAATACGTAAAAATATATGTATCATACTTATAAAATGTGTTCTTAAATCTATATTCTTAAATATGTACATATTATTTCAAAGCACTTTATTTATGTACTGTAAGGTAGGCTTTATTTACCGCTAGAAATGTGTAGGCAATAACGGATTCTCAGTAGAACTTATCACATATAATGGTCATTACATTCCTCATCGTAGACGGCAGTCTTTAGTTTACAATTATCAAAGACAACGCATATTGTTAAGCCTTAAAATACAATCAAAACGAAATAGTTTCAAATCATTATGATTCCCACCGAGTAGGCATTCGTTCTCAATGAATTACGTTCTCACACCTACGATGATAATATTAAATATTCACTTAAATGAAAGTAATTGAACGTTAGATTTGTAAAACTATTTGTAGTGTATTTTGTATGCGTAGATGAGGCAAAATGACTGTTACATGATTATTGCTTAAACATTTATCAGAATATACCACTTTGAGCATTTAATATTAAAAAACTGGATATAAATTGTTCTCAATCAATGTGATCATTTTAATAATTTAGGCATAGATATAAATCGTAAGATACGCCCTCTTGTCGCTTGGCAATGTTTTTGCATAGGGAAGTGAATCATACTCGTATGCTAATATTTGGTGCACAGTAAGCGTGGTTAATTTTCTAGACAACATTATTAAGTTGTCTTATTTGTAATATATCATTATAGGAACAAACATTTTATGAAATAAAAAAATACTTGACTCTTTTTTTCAAATTTTCATGAATGATTTGTGTGAATATATTTCGTCAAAGATAGATTTGGGCGCATATATCGATTTAAATCTATGAATTTAGGTTCATAACCGAAGCTTAAATCTACGCCGTGGGGATCACCAAGTATATCACAATCTTAAAATAGAGATGTCTCTAATCTTATATCTTAATCAGTATTAAGTACTATTCCTAAAGTAGTTAAGCCTACGTGACTAGTGGAAATGCGTATGAAATGTCAATTCAATACAATTCAAGTCTTCAAGAATATTATTTCATCAAGATAAAATAATGTTTTTATAGAAATACTTTTAGCCTTTTCTATACTAGTGTCTTAGAGACATTATTATGAATATTTCGCTCATTACAATATTTTTTCGTCCGATCTAATTGTACGAGACAAGGATTCATTTCGAACGCTTCGATATAAATAGTAGTTACATTAAATGATAAATTCTACGTACATATCATTACTTTTCTCAACATTACGTTCCTTAAATAAATATATAAATCCTTGAAGAATAAGATAAAAGAAGTTTCAGTTTCACTTACACCTGTTTATAGTTGATATAAATCACAGATACGATCTGAAATTCTATTATTCTCATGAAAACGTTGCATTGCCGTGTCTTTCAGGTACAATGATGTAACTGTAGCGTGCTGAAAAAAATCGGAGCTTGTAGTAAGGCAGGGCGTATTTGTGATTTAGATCTGTGCATAATGGTAGGTGTACGGTAAACTAATTTCCCGCTGGTCGCGACCACCATAATATCCGCCATGTGGCTTTGTGCCAGAAATATCCGTTCATTGGTATATTAATCTTCAAAATTAAACGATGTTCATGCCTTTGTTTATCTCTGACGATTCAACAATGCACCTCAGTTTACGATATAGCAAATCAAATCATTCTAACGCTATTGACGACATTTTTTTATTTTTATGTATATTTTTTCAGTCAATTATTGGACAGGCCCCGCGCATAAATAGTTCAGATAATAAACTTATCACCATAACATCTATCTAGCCTTTCGTGTGAAATAAAATATACACGTACATCCATATCACATACTGTATACAGTCCAAGGTTCTTAAATATGCTTTTCTTATATCTTATATTTTTAAGTCTTAGAGTAAATAAAATAGTGCGTAATTGGTACATTTTAATACCTAACAGGTACTCACGATATGTGGTTTTTGAATTTATTTTTGATGCTATTTTAATTCAAAAACTCAATATTTAAAAAAACCGTATATCGTGAATATCAGTTACATATGGAAATGTATCTTACATTTTATTGAGAAGTTGTGCTACAAAGTAACTTAACATTAAATAAGTACATAAAATGTAAATTTATTAAGTTCAATTTGCCATACCGTACAATACTATGACAGTCTTTTGAATGTAGAAAATGGAATGGTTTAGACAATTATCAATTATATTATATACTAATAAATTATGGACCTATAAAATAATTTTTGTCACGTGCCGATACGAACACGGTCATAGTATTGTATAGTATAGCAGACAAAATCATCGAACCATTTTTATTCAAACGTTAGAGGGCGACAAATAATTAAGTAAGGTTTAGCGATTTCTCTACTCCCCCTCCTCCTAGGTCACATACCTATAGTATAGTGAGAATTGCTCCTCAACTTAGGCACGTGAGATTGTCCAATATTAGGAAAGACATATTTTACTTAATTAAATCCATTTTTCTCGCAATTTTTCATGATTTCTTGCAGACAATAATACGTGATATTAAACTGAGATAACCGTAAGATTGGATAAGTTTCTTCCCGATCCCCTCCTAAAATGTATCATGTAATTAATGAATATTTAATTAAATCGTTTTTCATACATATTATTCGTTTGTTTAACAAACACAGGACGCTTAAACTTCATAGATCCTTTAAAAGCTAAGACCTAATTGTACCCGAAGCATTTAGGACGTAGACAAGGTACAGATAAATGAGGGCTTCAAAGGGAGCGGCAATTCCGGGGCTAATTGCACTCATTGTTCATACGGTTATAAATGCATGCTGAGACCATGGACGAAGTTACCAAATAGACACAAACACGACATGATAGTATAACCGTTAAATCTATGTGTAGCAGATAGCGTTTGTTAAGGGAACGCTTATTTTTGAAAAATAGACTAATAAAAATGACTTAAAAGAAAGGAATTTATAAGTGCTCGAACTTCCTCTTTTCGAAAATAGGTACCATTATTTTGGAGGCAGCTTAGTAAGGTAGTAATGTAAAAATAAAAGAAAATTTATCATAATAATATGAAGCTAGATACAAAATATTACTACGAATATGAGCTTATAGTAATACTAGCTTATACGCCATTAAATATATAAGATATTAGTGGACAAAATTTCATGGAAACCCTTTCAACTGTTTTTACGTGACACGTATCCAAACTTTCGCAATATTATTAATGAAATGCAGTTAAATATTAATAATTATGCAGTTAAAACTATTGAATATATCTCTGAATAGCATTTAAATTTATTTAAGAAACGGTAAATTAAAATTTTATTTAGTTACAGTACAGTAATTTGTTTCTAACTAAAATTAATAATAATACAAAAAAAAAAAAACTCTAAAAATTGTAAGATGGTTTTCTCTTGTTTCATTGAGTACGAATGGGAAGAAGATATTTGGAATTGGGAAAGAAGATATGAGAAAAACTACCTTTAACGACCATTTTATGAATAGGACAGAGCGAAAATCAAACATACAAAGTTAAAATCCAGAATGATCACATCAAAATGTAAAATATAAGTAATGATTTTAAATAAGGTAATTGAGGTATGGGCATATATAGGGAGTAGAGCACTTTACACTCATACCCTTGTGACTCGTGTAAAAGCATTTTTTTTTCATCCCAGTCCAATTCTCCAAAACTGTCAAAAAATACTGCCAAATGACTGTACACGACTACGTATTTATTAAAAAAACTAGAACCGTATATGGTGGTAGAACGTAAATGGTTCAACCGGGGAAGTACCACCACCACACCTATCTCTAGCGTCAAAGGGTTCTTGCGTTTCGGTGGAAGGGTGTGGTTGCAGGTTCACTTAAATCAAGCGACCATCGTAGTCCTCGGGAGTAGAAACGCACCTGCACCTGAAGTTGCTAACAGATGGCCGTGGGTGGCAGTGACCGCTTCCCATCAGGTGAACTGCATGCTAGATTGCTACTTCAGTCAGATTAAAAAAAATCTCGTTTGCAACTTCAGTCTTATTCATTTATTTAAGCAACTGTTATGTACCTCCAACTGAGACGTTACATAAATTTTGGCCATATTATATGAGCAAACATGCATATATAATTATTGTGCCTACATATATGTAACAATCCACGTGTGAGTCACATGCGTTAAGAATGTGTTACTATTTGCATACCGTTGTTTGTTCGTGACGCAACGGCCTAGTGGAGGCGACGACGGACCCATGGTAACCTCAAAACAATGTTTTTATGCTGTTACTGTAATAAAATTTAAAAAAAAACTACCTTTACAAATACCTTTGCAGATATTGCTGTATGTGAGGGGGAGATTAGGGAATCAGACCCCTTTATTAAAGGTGAGAAATTAAAAATTAAGTACAATTTAGCAAATAATGAGAAAAAAAAATGTCACCGCCGTTGTTGGACTGCCCCTAATAAATCTATGTATAGCTATGCGCATGGTGTCTCTGCTGTATTTTGGCTGCGATTTACAGTATGCGATACACAGATGCGATGCTACCACTGACGATTAATAAGTTGGAATCACTTTGAATGTTATTAACAGACAAACTCAAAATGGTAAACTAAATTCAACATTTTAAGATTCTGCTCGCCCAGAGAACGAATTAGCAACCCAGAATTTTTCAGTTGATTCACGCTTCTCCCGAACATATTTTATGATTTTTTCATTCAACATATCGCCGTTTAAGTTCTAACACCGCGTAAGTAATTTTTGGCGGTAATGACATTTTGAAAATCATCGTCATTGGAATCGAAATACGCGTCGTTTTGTCCAAACAGAATCAGGGGACGACACAATAATAATTTTAAATTATGGAAAATTTAAAGTACAAAGTGGAACTTTAGTTGCGTCTATGTAAAATTAATCAGTTTTTGTCTCTCCAAAAAATTTTCCAAAAATGACTTACGCGGTGATAGAACTTAAACGACGATATACAAGTAGGTATGTACAATTGGCAAATATATGACGAAAAATGTATTTGTTATACTGATAAATGGCCCGACGTCAACCAGTATGTTAATGTAAACATGAAAATAACTCTTTGATATTAAATTATTTTATGATATTACAGATGTTTTTATGTTAAACAAACAATTAAATATTTTTCGTATCTTGCGATAAACGATATGGATACATCTTTCTGACGCTGAAATAAGCTTGTTTAATAATAGTTTTTTTTACTGTCCTAAAATTTACACCTTGCACGGAAAGAGCGTTGGTTTTTTATACTATGAATGATATCAGAATTATCTTAATCTCTAAAATTTATTTCCAAAATTAGTCTGTAAAGCCTCTTATTTTAATGAAATTCTAAAAATTAACTACGTTTTCATATCGTGCAAATAATGTCATACTAAGAGGAACCCTCTTAGAGACGTCTATAATTTTAATATCACGATCAGACACTACAATTTTATATATAAAGAGACATCAATAGAAATCTAGCAGATAGTAAGAAGAACGACTAAGGAACCGCCCACAGCGTTACGACAAAACAGAACCGGACGGATATCACCGTAAAACTTTTAATGTTTTTCAAGTAAAAATAGTAATTAAAACATATCGTCATTAACTCAGTCCCACCGAACTCTTGAGTACAGGTCTCAGGGTTGGGTACAGTTCTCACAAGATGTACGCCTACACCATAGGTCAACTACCTATGAGTATGAGTATCACAAAATAAATCATGCAAGCGAATGTTTCGTGACCCTCGAATGGGCCCTCCTCCCTTAAGGGACAGTACTGACCGCTGACCAATTGGTCATCTGCATTTGCAGATAAACGTCAGAAACCAAGTTTTATGTTTTATTTGTAAATTAGGAACCAGATGCTAAAAGACCTAGTTGTGCCATAAATGTCTACGAACTCACAGTAATATATAAATTAGGTATTGTTGAATGTTAAATAAAAGCCTGTGTTCTTCACCCGCTGAAATGGCTACTACTGCCTTTATATCAACAACCTATTTGAAAAAGAATCCAAAAAGTCATTCGTGTAATCACATTGAGAGCGCATAACTCTCCTTCTTTACGTTACAATTTCTACCATCCAACACAACGCAATTCATAGAGAACCTTCCAATAATGATACACATTTGGTCTTTCATAGTAGAATACTATACACGTAAATTATATTCAACTAGCTGTGCCCGCAATTTCACCCGCGTTTAAAACAAAAGTGACATGACATGCATACAACCAAAAGTATACCGTAAACAATCTTAACGAAACTTAAACTGACGTTAGAAGTTAGAACATTCAATTCGAATTGAGCAAACGATATCGTTACTTCAGTTGTAAAATCAGAATTTTAATTATAAATTTCAACTAAATCTGTTAAACCATTTTGCGTTTCAATGAGTATCAAACAACTATGTTCACAAACTTGCGCCTTAATAATATTAGTAGTTATTACTTACGACATCGACAAGAGAAAGAAACGAGCAAAATCTATTCAAGATTTCAGTGACTTCATAAAGAAAGGACTCTTAATGTCTTATTCGATCTTATGACCTCTACAATTTCTGACTTCACCTCCATACTTTCATCTTCGTGTTTACGCCGCCAGCCTCATAAATAGCGGCAATTCGGCAGTTTTCGTATCCAGCGGACGTAAACATGTTTTTCTATCACTGTCTAGATGGCCTTACTAGTGTCATATAACCCGGTATGAATGTAGACAAAGTTTTATCGACTGGCAAAACACTTAAAATTATAACTTCTTGCTTTAATAGACAAGTAAAATCGAAAAGAAACCTGAGATTTAAAAAAAAAAAAAGAAATTCCGAAAAGTGTGTCAAGTCTAGTGATCTTTATTAACCCATCGTAGTTGGTCATCGTATTGCCTTAAACCTTGCTCAGCAAATGGGACAGTAATGTATTTACGTGAAGAGAACAATTCCCTTACTAACGATTATTGAAAAAATGTCGCTTTATTGACAATATGATATTTCAACGAAAAGATTGTTTGCAGACATCAGCTACACAGAATGTAGCTTATTTTAGATACAAACTTTGAACACCTTTTTCACCCGTTTCCATGGCTTCAGGAAGGGGTTGGAGTCTATAATGATTGAGATCATATCAGACCTTAAGTAGGTTCCTTATAAGGTTAGGTCAAAAGTTAAGTGGACAAATAGTTAGGAAAGGTTAAGTCAAGTTAAATTTTTACTTACTAATAGAGGGTGTTAGTGAGTAAAAACGCACCAGTGTAGGGATGCTCTGGGAAATTCTGAAGTAAAACACCGGTGTATTTAAAGTCCGAGTGAAAGATGAAATTTTAAGGATCCTAAGTGTTAATATATCTATACTAATATTATAAAGCTGAAGAGTTTGTTTGTTTGTTTGAACGCGCTAATCTCAGGAACTACTGGTCCGATTTGAAAAATTATTTCGGTGTTAGAAAGTCCATTTATCGAGGAAAGCTATAGGCTATATATCATCACGCTAAGACCAACAGGAGCGGAGCAGCAATGAAGAATGTTTCAAAATCGTTTTTTTTTTTTAATGAGAGCTTCCGCTGTATGCATAATGTTATGCATATGCGGGTGAAACCGCGAGCTTAGCTAGTCATTGCATATAAGGGACGCCTTAGTAACATATCTTAAGACATAAGTCATCTCATTGTCAGATCAGATAATGAAAATAGAATGATACGCACATTTTATTTGCACATTTTAATAAGCTCCTTTACGATGCGACGAGTGGTACAAAATCATCTTGGCTATTAGCGAATACCCGATAACTGAGATATTACTAACCTTGAACGTTTCGTGTCATGACTAACATTTCAATAAAAATGCGATTATAAAACGAATGTGACTTTTATATTAACACAGTTATGCCGTGAGGTTTCGCTCGTGTTCAAATCTCAACTATTAGTGGTCAAAGAAAAAAACACAGAGCTCTTAGTAAGATTTTATAACGTTACCTCAAAACAATCATGATTTACGTTTTCGGCCATACGTTACACTTTTACGTTTTCGCCTTCGGGCATAGCAACGTTCCTACTTGCATGATAGACCAAAACGTAAACAAAAATTGTTTTGATGAAACGTATAAACATATAAACTTTAAGGACACAGTAACGTGTAATACACGAACTCTTTACTACTTTTTAACCCAAAACAACCCATAATCCATTTAAGCTAGATATATGTAATTTGGTTTATTTATTAAAAACCCTTGAAACTGATTATAATAGACGAAGGTCACGCGACCATAAGAGTGCCTTATTCGTTAGGTATTATAGGTAACCAAGGGATTTCGGAGTTACATTTTATGTCAAAAAAATAGTAGGAAAAATCACGCGTAAGACGCTTAGCAGTGGTAAAAAGGGATAAATTTCTATAATTTTAGAACTTCTGGCCGCGTGCGTTTGAAAATGCATCAAACCAAAACTACTGCATTAAATTCAAACGATTAAAAAACAATGTAGTTCGATTTTGAATTCACACCTAGTTTTTGTTTCATTAAAATCCATTTTCTAGATAGTTGAATGAATCAATTTGAAGATTTGAATTAATCATTTCATTAAACGCGGGTGATACCGCGACGCATGTCTAGTTAACCATACAAACGTAGTCTATGTGAACGTAGCCGAGAGCTCAACTATTTATAAACTAAATACTGTTCAACATTTATCAATATTATAAAATTTGTAGAAATTTTGGTTTCCGGTATAAACCGCTTGACCATTCCCCCATCACCGATCACCCTTCCGTGAATCCGTTTCCCTGACCGCCCACAACTGATGAAATCTAGCTATATGTATAGGTTAGTAACATTATATTAATCTGTCTGGTCGTCGCAAGGGTGAGCGAAATTGGCAGTGTATGACTCAGAGTCTATTGTGTTTCGTCCGATTTTTAACACGACTACGTCAGAAGGAAGGTAATGTTTTTCGAGCATATGTATATGGATAGGTGTATATGGATCCGTCTCAGATCTCATGGTGACAAAGGCTATATATTTTAAAATATGGCGCATGATTATCGCACAAACAAAAAAATAAGGAATAAACGATTTTTCTTGTCACATAACTATACATAGATATCCAATGAAAGCAGGTAAAAAAACATAACAAAATATAAGTCTTTAACGTTACTATTTCGACGAAGTTTTAAAAAGAGTTAAAATAAATTATTAAAAGTAAGTAAGTTTGCAAGTAATCGGTTATCTTGTTTTTATAATAATATATTATATAAATAATTCCAACTTGAAATTACTTTTTAATAATTTTAATGAGCTTCAAAAATTAAACTGATGAAAATTAAAAATTAAATAAATAATGATTAAAAATTAAAATGAGCTTCAAATATTTGTCAGTGTATCATTTTAATAAACAAGTATTAATATTTAAGAAGTATTTTATTTATTTAGTTATGTAATAAATACTTGTATCATTAAAACTTGTCTTCATACCTAGACGATAATCGATAAATGGTCATGTTATGCTCATACGCATATTTTGGTAAGGTTTAAATTTGTTTATTATCCTACATCTATACTTGAAAAAAAAATATTTTTGAGAAATTTTCCGATATTTTAATAGTTATTCTGGTATTATAATGATGGAATTACATACGATGAACCAATTTTGTGACAATGTTTTTTAGAAGAGGCATCCTATTCTGATGCACTAGGACAGTGTTTCCCGACATTTTTAGGCCATGCCTCACCTTAACGTTTCTAATTTTTTTATGTCCTCCCATACATAATTTTAAACGTTTAAAAATTGTTTTGATAAGGAAACACTAAAAGATAAGTTTTAGGAAGAAATCACTTTGAAATTGTTAACAAAAAATCGTAAGTAAAGTTACCGATATCTAGCATTGCATTTAAATAACCCAAAGGGAAAGGGTTAAAGTCGTGTCGAATCCATTTTTAAATTGCCCCCTTAACTATCTAATTGCCCCCCTGTGGGGCGTGGGCCTCACGTTGGGAAACACTGCACTTGGTAACGGTGGTAAAGGCTGCATAAAATTATCTCTTAATAAATAAAGTAAATCATAAAATGCTCTATCAAATGTAACTTTTCCAAATAAAACTGTCTGCACCAACACTCCCTAAGGGTGAATTCCATCACATAGGTGCATTTGGTTATGAAAATAGATATCTGTCTGCGACTTTTTAAGTTTATGGACTAATCTTACAAACGGAATCGATTTATACATTTTCGAGGGGATATTTATAAGATTTTTTAAAGATGATTTTACTATGATAATAAAATATTTTAAAATAAATAATTTTCCATGTTAATAAATGAAATTGCATGGAAATGTATTATTTTTTATTAACTAAAGCAAAAATCTTTAACATTTAACAAATGACTTAGTTAGGTACCTACTACTTGGCAGTGTCATGCCGGTTTTTTTTAGTATTTTTTTTTTACTGTTAAGTGTTAAAAAAGCACGAACAACAAAATTTTTCAACATCCAACGGAAGCCGGTAAAAATTATTTCAATTAAATCTGATCTACCAATTAACACACCATTGACATCAACAGTGCAATCTCAATGCTATGATTTGATTTGCTGTGATGATGATTTTAGTTCTTGATTTTAAGGGACACAAGACGTTCTAACTTTGTTCTCAGCTGTAGCATCATGGGACTCTGATACTATCTTGAATAGAAAATCTTTATGGGCGGCATTAGCCACTTAATATCAGGTGGGCTGCTTGCTCACAATTCCACAATATTTAAACCCGTATAAAAATTGTACACAATTAATATTTTTTTCTTTGAGACCGCTATAAAAATCTTTGTTTTAAAGAGAAACCTTGTCTCGGTTGCTACTGACGCGTCGGCCAGACTGTAAACAAAGTACCGTCTCGGGGTTTTGTTTGTTTATTTGTAAAGCTCCTTTCAAGCTTCGGGGACACGGTTTTGTAACTTCGGAGAGTGGGTGTTTTCCTCCCTCACGTTTTTATCCATAAATAGAAAGTCTTATTCGAAGTTTTTTATTTCTTTTATATAACATTAAAGAAGCAAATAATTAATTAGCAAGTCCATTAATGTTACTACCGCCCACGGATAATGGAGAAACGTAAGCAACTTTACATAGAACAGGGGTTCTATCTGAAGTCAATCACAGAAGCGTTGCTTTTCCCGAAGGCTAAGATGGTTGCCGCCTTAAAAATCATACCTTTATCTTTTCTTGTGGTTTAAATTAAATCCTTATTAAATGATAAACAATTACTCTCGGTTATTAGTAAGACGTTTATTTGACTTAAGTTTTGATTGTTATTTGATTTTTACGAGTCAACGATTTCATGTTTATTCGTTAAAATAAACAAAAGATTAAAACACTTACGATTAGATAGAAGTATTAGTACAAGGTACAAGTACGACGTGTGTTTTGCGGACCATCGCGTACTATAGCGATAAATTTAACTACAGTAAGAGTGGCCATAGGTAACGTAGGTAGAAGAGTTTCAACGCTTACAGTTTTCTACTTTCGGACACACGACACTGAAAAAATCCTAATGTTTTTAATGTCATACACACACACCTACATAGATACGCAAACACCCAGATCCAGAACAAAAATTTAAATTCAATTTCTGTTCAATGTTCTGTTTAGCCGGAACCCACTACGTGTAAAAGCGATGTGACAACTCCACCATTCAGATCGGTAAAGCACAATTAATTTGTCATTTTAACTATGTTTTCTACACTCATAGCCTTACCACAAGTCATCTGTCCGTATGTATTCAGTCTCATTCACGAAGTCTACCATAGCCCACTTTCACTCACACAAGCATAAATAGCGCTACAATGCTTCTGACGCGGGGTATTTTTTGTATGTGAGAGAGCACACAGAATTATGGTACGTACCTACATGTGATACACACGAGTGACACTTTCCTCGACATTCATAATCTTATTCAGTTATTTACATATTTATAAATTACTCTAACATGATGACTGAAAGCTAACGAAAGTTGTGGGTAGGTTTACCATACTTTTCGAAATAGCTAGGATGTTCCATCTAAAGTTTTGGACGATATTTGCCACGAATGTTACGAAATTCTTAAAGATCCGTTCATGTCGAACTATTTTTAGAAATCTTGTTTATTCTTATTTAATTTCAATTTAGACATATATAAGTCGGGTATACTAATAGAAACTAAGCAGTACTGAAAGAAATAATTAATAATTATTATGACTTCTTTTTTATAAAAACAATCCAAAATGGCGGGTATATGTGTGTTTTTCCTAAAAATTAAAGACAAATAACACTACGACCAAAGAGAAACACTCATTTTGAATGTTTCTATAAGTTTTCATTAACTTCGAATTTAGTGTTTGCTTTTTAACGTTGAATTGAAATAAATCACTCTTGCCATACCGCCATTTTTTATTTATTTTTCTCCAATTTTACATCTCTCTTTGCCCTGATTAATGAAAACGGCGCTTGAAAAAACCTGCGGTGTTTTTCAAGCCCGTTATTCATTTTAAAATTCCCATTTACTTTAGGATTGGTCACCCTAGTTGCGACGTCAATGAGTCATACTGACACGTGAGGGAGTCCTTTGTAACCGTCCCGTCGAACGCGGTTCCGTGCCAAAACTTTTCAGTCTAAATTTTCATTTTCCTACAATGGTGAGCGAATAATAAAAGAAAAACTTTAATGCTCTGAAATTATGTATATATATTATAGACGTGAAAATCTTGTAAATGCTTTAACCCACATTCCGCCAGGGCTAAAATCTTTCTAGATTTGAGATGTTTAAGTAGTCCCTCAAAAATATTGTAAATTTCAACGCTGTACAAAATTAATCGTAAAGCCACAGAAGTCAAACCATTGGACACTTTATTGGCCTTTACAACTTCATAGCGTATTTGTGGAGAGCTTGTAGCCGGGACACCCGGGACAATATTATAGGCTGGAAAAAGGAATGGTTTTGGTCCACATTGCCGAATTCCTAACCTTCCGCCTTCGCTAGGGGTGGGACGATTACGGACCCTAGGCATTAAGAGAATAACACAATCACAAAATCTTACACTCATACAAATAGCTATAATATTGTCCTTCAAATAAAAATCATTCCAAAAGTCAGATACATAATTTTGTGCGATCCGCGTGGCGGAGCGATCAATAACTATATCGGTCTTACACTTCTGGGTTCGATCCCGGACAAATATGTGAATGATGAATATAGATATCTGTTCTGGGTCTGGGTGTTTGTGTATTCATCTACGTGTGTTTGCGGAAACCACGTCTTACGAACAACACCTAATGGCTATGAATATAGAGAACGTTATTAAAAATCGAATTAACGTAGAAGAAAAGAAAATAATTTTCTTCGCGTATTCTTCGGATTGGCTTTGATTTCGAGTCTCTTCGCAATCGTCTTATAATCAAGAACACATGAACAATCGATTAAAGACAGTTCCGGAGATGCATCTGTAAGCCGTAATCAACCTAGTTTTGTTTTACTGACACTGAAATTCATATCTACCGGATTTCCTTAGTATCTGCAATTCTGCGTTACTGTTACTCGCTTATTGATTTTTTTTATAGTATGGAAGTAGCAAACGAGCATGCAGCCCACCTGATGGTAAGTGGCTACTGCCGCCCGTGGACATCTGTAATCAACCCTAGATAAGATCAAAATCTCATCTAAGGTTAGCCACAGATGCGTTGCTACTCCTGAGGACTAAGATAGAATGCCTCGGACAAGTATGTCTCCCTTTCCACACCCTTCTTCAGACCAGAACACAGCAGCGCATAACACTGTTCGTAATGGTTTGGTTGTCAGAGGATTTTGGATTGGAATCCCGAAAAGACAGTTATCTGAATATTTATTACTGCGTCAGAAGGAGGGTTCTGTTTTTCGAGCATATGTATGTGTTTGTATGTATGTATATGCGTTTCATTGGCACGCGCTACAACCGAAACGGCTTGAAGGTTTGTGACATATAATTGAAAACGTATCAGTTTAAAGAGTGACATAGGCTATATATTAAATAAAAATGGCGCCTGTTTATAGTAAAAGGGGGAAGGATGAACTTTTTTAATAACATGGCAATTTGGATATCAAATGATAACTCCTGTAGTGTAGATTTGACCTAGTTCGTTAGTTGTTGATTTGATTAAGTTTACAAATCAATTACCTTTTTTTGAGAAAACGATTAATTCGTGGCAGTAACTCAGCCGCAACGCAAATTTCCACAGTTAGATCTAATATTTCATTTTTTGCCGAGATTTAGGGATATTGTAAAAATGTAACTGCACGAGGGGAACCAGAAACAGCCAAATTTTGAAAGTTGTCTACGGGAAAAAAATCTGGGAACCTCTGATATAAAATGTCCGTAATGAAACAAGCATAACAGTGATACAACAAACTTTTGAATCAATTCGTTTCACTAAAAAAAACACGACGAAAATAAAATTATCTGGTTTTATGACACTGCCATACCGGCTTTAAGACGGTGTAAAATATCTTTAAAAGACTCGACCTTGAGTTAAACGAAGCTTGAAGCCAAATAACTATTAAAAAATAACAAGGTCTGATGGCCAAGGTCCAGAAAATCAGGTTCATTGAACGAGCCATAACTCGGGATTGTGTTCATGCGTTTATAATCATTGAACCATTATTTTGCACTAGTGGCCAGTAGTACCTCGAATTAAATTTGTTCATTTACGATTAAGTGGAAGTAGACTTTACACACTACCCAAACCAGAGAAATAGAAGTTCCAGCTAGCTTGACTCCGAAAACATCACTGCCACTCTCTACCAGGGGTGGTATGGTGCCGAATCGGATATCCGAATTACAAAATATCCGTAACCGTATCCGATACAAAGGTTTCGGATATGTCTTGAGACATGTTTTCAGTATTAGTGAATAACACTTAAATTTGATTTTGTAGCTACAATAATAACTGAAATTACTGATAGTATTAGCAAATGATAACATAAAAATAGAACCTATTTGTAACCTAACCTTACCTATTCGTATTTAACGTTTAAACTTCCTTAAAAGTAGGTATAATATCTGTAACCGAAACTACCCAAAACTAACGGATAATCCGAAATAATAACATAACCGTAACCGTATCCGAAACCGGTATAATATTATTTCTTTATCCGTATCCAGATACGAAATGTCATATCCATAACATCCCTGTTCTCTGCCTAATGACTGTTAAGCGCTGTAGGACAGCGCTTCATACATAAAGCCATCGCTTTCCACGATGGATTGTTACGGATTCATCATAGAATTTGAGTCCTACTCAAGGTTGGCTGTATATAAAACAATGTTTATATAATATTCTTTCATATTATCAGATCGTTACGAAACTTTTTCAGGGAGTCCTGAGGTAGCCCGCGAGTGTTCCTGACCCAAAAATCTATATATATAAATGAATATTTTGTCTGATTAAAGTTGAAGTTGAGTATACAAAAGAAGTTATTAGTTGAACACTATGTACCAGTTTTCCTTTTTTGTACTTAACGTGGATTGTTTATTGCATGCCAAGAACTACCAATTCGTACCAAGTCTACCTGATGATAAGTGGGCACTGGCAGCCTTAGACATCATTAATCAATTTAGATGCTATATCTAGATACGATTGAAGTCACTACCCAGGAAGGCTAAGTTAAAAAGGCATTTTATGCATAAGTATCTCTCTCCCTAACAACACCATTCAAATTAGAACACTGCATTTATGCAGAATTACGTGTTACAGTTTACTGCTAAATGCTTTTGTCTATATGTCTATCTTTATGTCTATTGTATGAAATGGAACCTGGCAGACGACCTAGTTCTTAAGACCGCGAGAGGGATTTACAATGCCTAGCAAACTACCCTCTTCTTGAAATCTCCAGACAATAACGGTCTTAAGCCGGCGCGGAATACGACTAACCCAGATCAAAAAACTTTTGCAGTAATGTAACAACTCACCCAATATTTATATATTGATTAATTTTGTTTGCATTAAGGCATGAACTCATCTGAGATTGGATTGGAGAATGGATTAATCAATTTTGTTCGCAATATAACAACGACACACTCGCGATATTTGATACCGAATGATTAATTAGTTTTGTTTGCAGTAACGAATCACTCAAGATTTTTATATTTATTGATTGATCAATATTTCTTTAATAAACCTTCAATAAACCACTTCGCTCAGATATTTGTACTGTGCGTAATTAGGACACTAATTGATAGGAAATTAGTGAGAAAATGAATCTTTAACACCTTGAACAAGAATGTGTTCATATTTTACTGAACTTCAATACTAATCGAGAGGGTACATCTATCTTTTCTTGGTCTGGGGACACAAGTTAACTGCCTTTCATTGCTGATACTAAAGCGTAGTAAACGTGTGGGCGTCTTTGACGTGTTTTACACTCGAAATTCGCGGCAAATTGTGGATGTACGAGTTTTTGAATTTCCTGGAATATATTATTGCGAGGCCCTAAGCAACGTAACGATCACTTAAGAGTGGTTTTATGTGGAAAGAGATCCCCTATAAATCTATGCCATTTGTATTGTGTCCAACTGTAACTTTTTTCTTATTTCAGTTATATATTTTTTTAAAGGCATTTGGTTACATTTTCACAAAATGTATCAGATATCTCAACAAACATTTAATATATAAATGTTTTCAATTTATAAGGTTATATTTCTTCATTTTTTTCTGGTCTACCGTATAAACAATAATACCGACGAGGCTCAAACAGTAGAAAAGTCGAGTATACTTTAGACTTTTAACGAGTTAATAAATCGGCAAAGTGCGAATTGAATTCGTATAAAGATTCCCGCATATAGCCAAAGTAAACTCTTTTTAAAGATATAAACAATTAATTTGCCAAAATATATGTAACAAACATCAAATAAATTCACACGAAGCAATCAATGCAACTCAAACACACATTGGACAACTGAATCAACAAACACGAGAACATTATTAGAGTGATGTGCTATTCCTTCGCGAAACTGGTTCTCAAATAAAATATTCAATTGGGCTGCTTATAATATTTATGTTTGATCAAGAAACATTTAATTTACTTTGAGCGAATTAATAAAACTGTGTGTTTTATATGTATTAGTGTTGCTAGGTGTCTCGATTTGCGCGGAATGTCCCGAATGTTCCGATTTACAATATATCGATGATCGAGATACAAAATGTCCTGATATATTAACAAAGGTATTATAAAACGGTAAAAGGTGTAAAAACCATTACAAATAAATCATGTAACGTTATAATTTATTGGCGCCTAAAGTAATAATTTTATTACGTAATTCCTATTAGTGCAGAAACTCTGTCATTATGTAGAATTAAATACACTTTTAGTAATTATTAAACATTAGTTTCGAAACGCAATTTTAAAAACTTTTATTTTATTTTTACAACCGTAAATCCCGTTTTCATTTCCCTTTTCCCGGATTAAAAGAAAAATAGGACCTTGCAGCTAATGTACAGCATACTTTGATTTTGTTGCAATTATCATTTTTTTAGTAAAGCACACGTAAGTGGTAAAGGTGGTAGAAATCTTTGTGGTTCGACTCCGGAAGCACCATGGTCACACCTATTTCTGCTTAATAACAGCAGTGTAATGCACTGTTGTGTTCTGATCGGAAACGTGTGGTAAGGGAGACATACTTTTCTGAGGCATTCCATTTTAGTCCTCAGGGGTAGCAACCCATCTGTGGCTAACCTTAGGTAAGACTTCGATCTTATCTAGGTTTGATTACAGATTTTCATCTCAGATTCCATACTATAAAAAAATGATTCTCTCTGAAAATCAGCGCCGTGTTCTGTGGACTTCAGCAAAAGCTGAGTGTCGCATGGCCGTTTCACAATATACTGTAAAACACAGATACGCCCAGAACTACTATTATCTAATCACATCTTTTTTTCTATTATCTATTATTTCGACTTTTTTGTAAGCTATTTTGTTTACTAGCAATAAAAAAAAACAAACAAACATTTTTTTTTCTTTTTAAGAATGGTAATAGCTCATTTGGGAATATAAGAAATCAACCCCAAATTGGATTGTAATGGTAATAGAGAATGACCACAGATGCGTTGCTACCTCTGTCGACTAAGTCGGAACGGCTCATGCAATACAGAGACTCGCCAAATTGTTGTGTTCTTCTGATGCTGTGTGATCTTCTGATAATCGCACAGTATACGGTAACATTTTATATTCGAAACTTTATGAATTTATAAAAATATCTGTGTGGTATATACTATTTACTTCGTTGAGCCCATACTTAAAATAAAGCGCTAGTTGGGTAATATTAAGGAAAAATACAATTTAATTTCAAATATCAAAACAAAACCCGGCGCCAGCAAAGTAGAAAATACTGGTAAATACTCATCGGTCTTCAGAAACAAAAATATTCCAAAAACACAACGCGTAAACTCATTTGAGAATTAACAAACGAATACAATTAACATAGATGAATTATGTATGACGCCGAGACAAAGATCTCGAGATCTCCTAGCTAATTTACCGTACATTTTGAGTATATATGGAGCAGTTGTGCGCAAAAAACGGACCAGTCGCCAACAGTTGTTTCAGTCGGGTAATTATACCGCTTAGGGTTGACGCAATTTGAAGTATAAATACCAATTTATAAATTATAACCCGTCAGCTAGGTCACAGCTGTCACGAGGTGATGTATGTTACCCCACGAATAGGGTTGTCAGTACAAAAAATATCAAGAAGTGCGATGCTGTTTCTGCTGAAAGTTCTACTAAAGTTACAATATCTACCTCAATTCGATCTATTGTACTTTGAGTAAAACAATCAAAAGTTAGAAATTTTGTATAAGTTGCTACTCAACTGACAATCTTATTAAAATAATGAATTGATTTTCAGTCAACATTTCAAAATATTACAATAAATTAAAAGATAAATAAAATAAATCTAACGTAAATGGTCATTCAAAATTAAACTTATTAATGTGACTTAGATTTGCTGTGAAATACTGTTATACGCAATACTAATAATTATACGCAAAAAAATGCTACACGTTCAATTATATATTTCAGAGTTTAAACGAAATGAAAGCAGAATTTTTCATTTCATTCAAATGTTACATTACATTTAATTGAGGTACGATAAAGGGACATTGCTAGCCCTAACTGCACATAGCATGATAAAAACGGTGAATGCCCTAGCTAACGGTGATATGAGCATCTTCAGTCCTTGGTGCATTTACATAGCTCGGCGCTAAACAATTATAATGTGGACGGGCCAATTTGCGGCGGTCATTCCCTCATGAGACACATTGGACATTTACGGTCAATACAGTATCAGAATGTTTCTTTTTTTTCTTTCAGCTTTCGACGCTGGTAATGGAAATCTGTAGTTGACTTCAACTCTGCGTGACATCTATATTTGAGTAGTGAATAGCCGAATGGTTGAATATCGGAGGTTAATTTCCAGGCACCACTGATATTTCTTAAATTATGTGTTTAGAAATTAATTATTATCACTGCTTTACGGTGAATGAAAACATTGTAGGCCTCAAAGATGTGAATTCTACCGATTCGCACATGGCCAGCGCAGTGGGATAATAATGGGTTGATGACGATTGGACTTCAAAGAGATTATATACGTAAATCTTAATAGCGGATATTCAAGATTTTCATACAAACTTTCATCCCGTTTCACACGGACATCATTTCATTAATCGACGATTAACATATTTAATTATTACTATTAATTATTAATCTTGGAACACATCTTCCGTCCCTGTGTCCCATCTATTACCGTCAACCCATTATTGTCCCATTGCTGGGCACGGGTCTTCTCTCAGATCGAGAGAGTTTCAGGCCATAGTCCACCGCGCTGGCCAAGTGCGAATTGGTAGACTTCACACACCTTTGAGAACTTTTTAAAGAACTCTGAAGTGTATAGGTTTCCTCACGATGTTTTCCTTAACCGTTAAGCAGTGATAATTAACTTCTAATACACATATAATTTTAGAAAAATCAGTGATGCCTGGGATTCGAACCTCGGAATCTTGGTTGAGAGGCCGAGTTTCAACCATTCGACTACCACTGCTCCATCATTATGTCCCGTCTATTAGTATCTAAGTATTTACTATATCCACAGTCGAGTCTTTGATTTCAAATGAGACTGGACTTCCACTTGAGGTCGGCCAGAGTTGCCTATGCATAGCAGCGCAGGGACAGCAGTCCCAGGAGACTTAATTGGAATGCTTGGTTTGTCTCCTGCTATAACCTTCAAACAAAAATACAGCAGCGTTTTACACGTCTGTCGCGATTCAAAGGGTTTGGTGGCGATGTCACTGTAGTAACATCACATCTTTTTTATTCTGCTAATTGGCCTATCGTTTTCCTCCATAAAGTCAAACTACTTTGAGGTCCACGATGACCCAGTATGGACTACATTTTTTTTAAAAAAAGGAAAGATTCTATCAAATTTTCCTGCTCGATTAAAGCAAGGGAAAGTAATAGCCACTATGTGCCCAGCTACCATGTGTAATCTGAATTAATATGAACCGTGATAAACCTCATACGAGTAATTTAACTTACAAAACCAAAATACCATTGAATAACGCGATGTTGATTACACAAAAAAAAATTGAATTTCTTGCCTACCTGTCTAAAACTGTAAACAAATCTAAAATTCCACACGACTGATTGAGAGCGAGAAATTAAAAAATAGTAGGTTATGTTGTAAATGTTCAGAAATATAAGACTTGAGTTGTACTTTGTATGATTACATTCAACGTGATACCAACATTTGGGCCAGAAAATATGCATATTCAACATTAGGATCATAATATACATTCATGATAACCAGCCCCATAAATATTATATTCAGGAAGATAAAGCTCCAAATAATAACCGACCCAATTTTTAAGTTACTTCAATAAAATAACTTTGTGATAATGCAGAAATCGGATATTTCAAAACTAACGAATATGGTGTCACTCTTGGTGTACCCTACATCTTTGCCAAAATATACCTTCAATTAAAAACGACTTTATATTTTGGAAACTCGCCAAGAAGCATAAACGAAAAAATGGCAGTTATTTCGAAATTAAAGACAGACAAATCAATCAATAGCAAAGAACGTATAAAGAGCGATTAGTTTCGTACTTAATTGAGTAACAATAATATGGATGGTACAGGCAGTTTTTTACACCTTATTGGATGCACCTGCCGTGGCAACTGCCTGCGGGAACCTAAGCCCCATTAAGCCCCTCCCTACCCTCTGAAGCAGTCGAGCAAGAAATTTGAATGTTATGCAATAAAAACTTCCCATTTACATTAGCCACATATTCACATTACAATTTAAAGAAATTAACTTTTTTAAATTAGTATTTATAGATGAGGTTCAAAAATATAATATCTTAGCACTTGTATTAGTAGAAAGTATTTGGGAAACGAATCTTGTCAAGACCTACTGCTAACAGAAGCCAGATAATAGTTTATTTGAATGTTATGTGGGTAAACTGACGAACAGGAAATCGTTTCATGTGATGGGTGACGCATGCGTTACATTTGTGTTTTATTAATTGACGGATTGATGAAGGTCTCCGAGGACTTGTAGTGGTTTCAACAACAAAAATAGCTCCAAAGTGTATGTAGGTGGCGCCTGTACACGAAGGAGGTACAAATAAGTGGGCGTAAATTATCCTGTGTAGCATACGACACGATAATTCGTGCAAATTGTATCATTACAGAATTTTACCAGCAAAGTAATTTAAATTTTTAAAATGATTAGGACAAATAAAACGTATCTAATTTTTGAACAGATCGAGATAGTGTTGCCAGCATTCTGGGAACTCATCCTAGGGACAGTAATTTTGATGCAGCCTTTTAAATTTAATTTGACATTATTTTAACATACAAATGATTATTTCCACCTGACAACTAATTAATATTCTGTTATTTCCAAATCAGTAAATAATTTTCGAATTTTTCATCTTCCTGAATAGGTAATGTTGCCTGTTATTTGGCAATACTTTGCTAAGCAAGAACGTTGCTTGTTTTGACATGTTGGATAAAATGAATGTTACCATGTTTCACTGTGTACCTGTTTCAATGCGCTGGGTGTCATTTACGTGTATATGAGGGTCACTTAACCTCATACGTGCATGTTGTAAGCAGAAACCAAGAGAACATGTATTTCTATAGATATACCCCCATGTTAAGCGTATGAATTGAAATATGGGAGACGGTTTCCCATTTCTAAAACAAGTCAATCAATTCTTTTACTGTTTTTTTTTCTTTATTAGTTGTGGTTCATTTACGTACATTTACAGACACCGAAAATACTAGACACGTGGCGTGGCAAACAGACATTTTGACTGGTGTAATCCGTATTTGCGTGGATGAGTTACAGTAGATGAAAATACATTAATACATATCGTATGAAAGAAACTACCACGTTTAATGTCTGTAGAGATAAACAGGGCCTTACCCGAGGGTCTTGAAAGTTTCGTTTATTTAACTTTCGATGAGCCTTGGAAACAAATATACGAGTCTAATATTATAAGCCATGAAATTACAATGCAAAATGAAGCGAAATTTGTAAAAAATCGCTCAACGCTGACGCTTGCCGCGACACCGAATGTTTCGTGCGGTGTATGCTTAATTTTTAGTCTAAGACTGTCAAATGTCTTCAATAAAATTTGACTGTGCTAATGTAAAAACAATCGAGAGTATTTCTTACTTTAATATTATAAAGGCGATAGTTTGTGAGGTTGTATGTATGTTTGTTACTCTTTTACGCAAAAACGGTCGGATTTCGCTGAGATTTGGCACATAGTTTATGATCCACATGAGATACTCATTATCGTGATAAACGTAACCGAAACGGGCGGATCCACGGGAATAAGATACATTAATAAAGTGTTGATAATGTTACAAGTTTAGCGGCAGCTTGTTAAAATCAACTTGTTCGGTGCCCCGTTGCTACCAGTTTAGTGCTAGTATATGTAAACTGTTGAACTAAAAATAAACTTTTTACGATTCATTGTCGCTGGTTAATGACTTGTTGTTACTCTAAAGAGTAGAAAGCTAGTAAAATTTGATTTACTTTGTTTAGAGGAAATGTTATTCTTCGACATATTTAATAACAAATGCACTGTTTACTTCTGCTCGTCAATTCTTATACCATAGTATATAGATCTTAAGATAGTAGAACCATAATCATAGCGTAGAATAACGACACAATAATTTTACTTATTTTTTTTAATAAAAGAAAACCGACTTCAATGTTATGTGTTATGTTATCAAATTATTTATAATTATAAATAATTTAAGACAAAAATTTACAAAATATCATTCCCTATTTTCCTTTCGGGGTTTGTTATTTGTTATTTTTTTTTTTTTTTTAATTTAAATGGGACGACGAAAACAGTTAAAAATATTGTTTGTTTATTAAGAGTAAATAAATTTTAGCAAGACCTTCACTAACAGATAGCTTATAAAGTAAACATCATACGCTCGTAGGTCTTTGCCCCGAAAATACCTAGCGATGCTACGAATTAATCTAGCACTAGTTTATATAGTGGCTCTCTAAATGTCAAAAAAATAATTTATAATACATTCAATATAATTATATTAACAATATTTTGTTATCCGAAACATTATGAAAAGTAACGCATAAATTGATCTGAAACAAAACTTACACAATAAACCCATAAAATTTTAGGGGAATCACTTTAATTCCTAAATATCTCCAAATTTATTATTCCCAGAAACTTTAATTTGGCAACGGTAGTAATTATTATTGTTGAAATTACGACATTCGGCAGTTTATTATTGTTTAAACTACTAAGTTTATTTAACCTAAGATCCAATTGGACGATTGTACCGATTACAGTATCCATCTGCTACTTATCAAAGTACATTTTTACACATAATTTTAATAGAGGAAAACTGAATTCCTTATCAATATTTGTATAAAAAATACTATCATTCGAATTTTTTTATGACATTCATTTAGTAAACTATGTGTGGCAATATTTGCTACACGAACCGGCATAAATGTATTCCTCTATGAATACTCAAATTATCTATTAAATTGTATTTTTATTTAAAACAGACTTTTAGCAATCACAAGATCCAATCCTGTACTGTATTAATTATGTATCAATGGACACATTAAGCCACTTTATGACTACGAAATACATTTCTTATTCTTATTATACATTATTTGGGCAGGTGCGTTGAAGGACAACCTTTTTTAACCCTTTTATCTGTACCTCATCTGTTTACTTAAAAACTTTTTTGGTAATAGAGAGTAGAGGTTTAAAACTTCAGTAAACAATGTATATTATTTTTACCTTATGTATATAAAAAAAAATCAACGACATAAGCGCGCATTATGTCCCAAAATCAAGTTCTAAGAACAAGATTATTAAATTTCTTTAGTTTGACTCATTATAATAGAAAAATAGTAAATTACTTATATTACGCATTCTGATCACATTGATACCTACATTCTTTAAAGAATACGTTAAAAAGATTCAAAGGAGACTCATTTCACAAGTTCTAGCTTCTATCGATTCACTCCGAGCGAGCCATTTATTATTTTGTTATGAGAATGTTGAACCTTATCGCTTAAAATTCGAGTCTGCAGTCTACGCAAAAGGACGAGGGAGGTCGACGGAACACGAGTACCTACACGAAAATATTTATAGACGGTGCCCTTGAGAAGGACAGATGAATCCCAATCCGTGGACTGGCCGTCTGCGAACCGCACGCGTACGTAGTCATTGTTATGGACTCAAAAATCAATAGCTTGTTCAGCGATTAGTATTCGCTTGGCGGTTAGATTACCGCACTCGCCAGCAACCGCGTCTACATAGATTATCCTTACACCAACAGAATGTTTACAGCGCACAGTCGGCGACAACGTGTTTATCGCAATAAAACGGCATGAAATTGAACGATTTATGGGCACCGGATTAAGCGATAGCGATTCGGTCGCCGTACCTTGTACCGGACAGTACCTTGGAAAAAATACATCGAAAAATCTTTACGATTACATCAGAAAAAAATAATTTTATAAATCACACTACTCACCACATACACGAGGAGTACGCACGCACTAAGTACTTCACTTATAATCCCGAATTGAGGCACTAAAACTAGGCACATTGGGCTGTCTTGTGGCCTATCAGATTTTTTTCGAACGTTACTTTTTGGATCACTGTGCAGTTTAGTGTTATCTTATCGGCTTCCTACGTTATAACAACGCACAGATAACAGTACTCTCCTAATTAACATTTACATACCATGTCGCCTTTTTTACACCTACTCACACGTCACCGTATAAATTTTCGAGTCGAGTTCGAGGGAAGCCTTTGAGTTTATGAATATTAAACCGTACACGAAACGTCGCGACGGCCTCGAGGCGGGACAAATTAATTTTACAACTCGAAACATGAGATTACCGAAACTTGAAGGCATGACTTTGTATCGCGCAACATCAAAATACTAATAACGAAAAATAATACAATAACTGGGATTATAAACCTGAGGTATCATAAACAAATAAAAACACATTCCGGCTCTACTACACAACATGCAATATAAGCATTTACACAGCCGACCTGTCAACGTACAATACACACTATTATATATGCACATGTTAACACTACTGCCACAAATAAACTATACTTATTATGGATTACGTATACTATTTAAGAAAATAAGGAGAGGAGGGGAATGTATATAGAAAAAAAAAATAAAGAGAATATACAATACACTCTATTTAAACATGAAATTTATTAAAGATAAAAAAACATACAATGGTTGCTTTACACAAAATAAAATACCTGGAGGGTGTGGGCGACGCAAGGGGACAGGCAGGCGGGCCCTGCGCGCCCGGGCAATACATAGTGCGACAGGTCCATACATAGTCACATAATATAATACCATATCATACGATAAAAAGTACACATATAGGATACTGTCAAGCCAACAAACTCACAGGTAGTCATGTGGCGCTCTCACCAGTATAAAACTATTCAAATCTTACAAAAATACTTAGAGACTAATCTGAAATGCACATAGAGGATCTCGCGTCTCGACTACAAAAATATTCTGAGATTGGAATGAAATCTTTTTAAGCTTTCGGCCTCGGAACCATCACAACGAGACGGCGTTCGAAACGTCCGTAAACTCTTCGTACCTAATTACTTCTCTTCTGAGTCTTAAAGCTAACCGATAGAACCTGACCGTTGAGCGTGTAGCCATTGAGGGCCTGAATGGCCATCGCGGCCTCATCGTACTCTCGCATGTTAACGAAGGCAAACCCTTTATTTTTCTTGGTCTCCGGGTCCTTAATCACCTTGATGGAGTCGATGGCGCCGTAGGGGCCGAAGATCTGCCAGAGCGCCAGTTCCTCGGTGTCCTCGCCGATGTTGTATACGTACACTGTGGTCTGGTGCGGCGCGGCGGGCGCGCCGAGCAGCGGCACGGGACTCGCGGGAGCACCTATCAACGGCAGCGGAGAGTGATTGGTGGCTGCCATGGGATTGAAACGTTGCTGACCCTTGTTGATAAACGGTAGAGCTTTACCGGGAGAGGGCAGCAGCGGCGGCGGCGAGGCCTGCGGGAAGCCCGGCGCGAAGGCGGCGGGCCGCGCGCCGAAGGCCGCGCTCAGGTTGGTGCCGTTGAAGGCCGGCGTGGAGCCGTTGAACATCGCCGGCGCGCCGTTATACGCCAGCGGCGTCGCCGCCACGTTGCTGCGCTGCGACGGCCGCGGCGGGTTCTTGTTCGAGTTGGGCTTGTTGGCGAACTTCACCACGATCGGGCCCGCGCCCGGAATGGGCGTCTGGCCGTTCATGTGCGTTATCGCGTCCTCGGCCTGCTGCCGCGTCTCGTAGCACACGAAGCCGATTCCCTGCGATACCCGGCTGTTGGTTATGTGCCCGAACTGGCTGAATACGCTGTTGAGCCGCTCGAGCGTCATGTCGGGAGGTAGATTGCTTATGTAGAGATTCGATTCGGTGTCCGGCTTGTGACTCACTTTGTTCTCGGGGTTCAGGAGAGCGAATGACACCTTGAGGGTCTTGCCCTGCATGAGCAGCCCGTTGAAGGCGACGCGCGCCTTCTCCGCGTCCTCGTGTTTTTCGTATTCGACGAACCCGTAGCCGCGGTTGGCGATCAGCTTGCAACTCTCGATCTTGCCCATGGCCGAGAACAGCGCGTACATCATGTCCCGGGTCATCAGCTCAGGTATATAGTTGACCATGAGTTTGGTCGGTGACACATTGGAATTAGCGTCGCCGCCGCCATTCTCTACGTTCATTTCGTTTTTTATCATTGTTCTTTTATTATACGAACTACACTACGGAAACCAAAATACTAACGAAACTAACACTGATAGGGCTCGGTTATTTCATTTGGGACATGGAAAACGAACAAAGAACTAACACAAAAAGTCTAAATGCACGAAAACGCCAACAGGAACGCCGGTTCACAAGTTCATCATCACTCACAGTCACACCGTACACGAACAAGTTTGTTGTTCTAATGTTACCAGAGTTGCGCGCGAATATTGTGTAAAATATTATGGAAAATCCAAACAACAAAAACCATAGTACTTTTCTCTTATTTAAACTGTTTGAATTATTTTTAAAGTAACTTTATCATAAAACATTGCACGTGTTTTAATTTTACGGTTATTGTCAAGATATATTTTTTTATTTCAGTACGTGGCACTTCAGTCAGTATTTTTCACAGGACATAATTGTCTATGACTTACAGTGTTGCATGATTTTTCAAGAAAGCCTTTTTTTGAAAAATCATGCAACACTATTTTGCTCAAGTTTGAATCATTTATAATTTTCATTCGCCTTTTGTGTCACGAAAACATAAAACTTGTTAACTCGACTTTGTATAAATTCTATTGCTAATAATATAATAAAATGTCTACGTCAAATAATATGTTATATTATGTGAAGTAAGGTCATATACAATTTAAGATTAATGAAGGCAAAAGACAGCAAGCATAAAATAATGAATTAAGTGTTTAATAGGTTATTTATATATATATGAATATTTTTTGGTTGAAATATTGCGATTAATATATGGACTAAATGGTAATTTTTCTTTTTTTTTGTAGTTTGGCCAGCTTTTGACTTATAAGTATTTTAAATAATGAAAAAATACTGATTTTAAATTATAAAATGTATTTAATTTTTAAACGCCTTAGTATAATATCGTTGGATTACATCTTATTATTCACATCATCTTATTATATCTCATTATTCTTAATAATCTTTTTATGTTCTCTTAAAAATTCTGAATAAACATTGACAATAATAAAGGAGCTCGTCATAAATGTCAAATACAATTTCAGTGTCAAAAATATCAAACCTAAGAATGTATATTAGCAGCTGTCAAGTTTCATAATAAATTTTATAACCTGCATGATATTGAGTATAATTGTAATATTTAGTGAAAAACACTAGAAACAGTATCTGAAATAATAGTAAAGTTGTAAGAATGTTCTTAACGAACATATTGCTTAAGAAAGCGAAGAGCAAGTAAGTAGTATATAAATAATTTTCTAAGAATATTTCAGTATAACATTGTGGTGATTATAATATATATTATTAACAACCAATCATGCAGTCCACCTGCATGAGGCAGCTGCCATGAATATCTTTAACCGACCCATTGCAGGATTATACGTCATTTTTTTGATTGTCAAATTGCATACAAAAGTTGTGATTTACTGTGATTTTATACAAAATACAGTATTTTTAGTAGGAGACAATGTAATTTAATAATTACGACCTGGAAGCAGTGTTCCCAACCTGTAGCTAGGCAATTATCGTACGACAGCCGTAAAATTATCGTATTTTGGATCATTTGGATCTATTTTTATTTTTATAGTATGGAAGTAGCAAACGAGCCTGCAGCCCACCTGATGGTAAGTGGCTAATCCCGCCCATGGACATCTGTAATCAACCCTAGGTAAGATTAAAGTCTTACCTAAGGTTAGCCACAGATGCGTTGCTACCCCTGAGGACTAAGGTGGAATGCCTCTGAAAAGTATGTCTCCCTCCCACACCCTTCAGACCAGAACACAACAGCATATAATACTGCTCTTATTAGGCAGAAATAGGTGTGGCGATGGTGCTCCTGGAGTCGAACCACAAAGAGTTCTACCACCTTCTAGTTAAAAATTTAAAATTATCGTACAACAACTACTACGTCGGTATATTCGATTTGATACCAAAAAGAAAAAATGTCATCTCAGAATAAGTATTACATGAGCACCACAAAATCTAATCCCCAAAACAAAAAATATAATATTTCTTCGCAATGAAAATTATCATACAACTAAAGCATACAATTGTACGTTAGTTACTATGAAATTATTGTATGGTTGGGAACATTGTCTGGGATTTAAAAAGTATGTAACTATGCATTTGGCACGAAACAAATATTCTATACAATTCTTCAAGGTTTCTAGCCAGTAAGGTGTTACTGGCACTAATTTTTTTGCTCATTAAATTGCAGAGACACAGGTGTCAAAGATTATCTACTCTGCTTTTTTTTCACCAAATTGAATTCCTCTCGCTTCATCCTAAAAGTTGTCTTGGCCCAAAAAATTGGGGAAAAAATATTATTTATATACGTTTTTTTACCTTTTATAGCTAATCTTGGCTAATAAATACTTTGCGGCTAATAAAAAACAATAGTTTTATAAAATACAAATTTAAATTTGAAGCGTACAGTTTTTTAAAAGTTAACGAGATATTTTTTCTAACCATAGAGTGTAAAGTGTTGCCACTATAAAAATGTCATGAGCGCCAACAGTACTTTAATTGCTGAAAACAAAGATTGCAACCCTAGTTGCTACCCCTGAGATTCAAGTTGTATTGCCTCATGTTAGTATATTTCACTCACTGCAACTTTCAAACCAGAGCAAAAGAGATCACTGAAGTTATAAAGCAAAAATTGGTGCAGTGGTGGTGCTTTCGGAATTGAACCAAGAGGAGTTCTACCATCTTTCTATCGTAGTTCTAGATCATAAACAGTAAAGTTGTTGCTCTCGTGCCTAAGGCGTCAGGAGGCACCAATATCGCACTAACTTCTGCCATATAACAACAGTGCTTAGTATATTCTAGTTTGATGGGTGTGGTAAGAGATTATCTAAACTATCTAGTACTAATATATATTCTCAATGCATCAATAGATGATGCTGTTTCTCATTGAAAACTGTTCTATATTATTGTTATTGTACTTTTCTTATGATGTGAAGGATGAAGTCGACGAGCATGCAGTCAACCTGATGGTAAGTGGTCACTGCGACCCATGGACATCTGTAAGCAATTTCATATAGAAAAGGGGTTCTCAATGTAGTCAATCACAGATGCATTGTTACTCCCAAGGACTAAAATTATAGCCCCATATATATAAGTGAGTCTGTAAACACACCCTTCCATTCACTGTTTTCCTGTCTTTTTCATGACATAACCTCCTTAGTATCAAAAAACTTTTCATGTAACATAAAAAATTAATTATAAAAAATTGATTTTTATTTCTTTTATTAAAGTAACTAGTTCATTCGACCTTTCTCGCGATCATGTGGGGGACACAGGTAGAAAGACACTGCTTCCATTAAAACACAAGAACTGCTTCATGCTATAAATAGGTCTAGCGGTGGTTTGTCCCTGATTGAACTATACTGGTTGTAATACCTGGTAAATTCCATGTGCCTGTTAAATTTCATATGAACATTTTCTAATTTCTGTTACATGTGTTAATAATAACTTCAGTCGCTTTCTCTATAAAGTATTAATAAATTGATTTGTGTCATATTTGCACTAGAAAACCACAATCAATTTCACATACGTTTTAACTGTTTTATTATTTTCTTTTCTCATTTCAATACTGCATTTTTAAGTGTTCACCAAGTACCACTAATGTAATTTGTCAGGTGTAGTATTATTTGTCCCTGTAGTTCCGGGACCAGAATAGGGTTACGCTATCCCCTGATTCTCGTAAGTGGCGACTAAAAGGGGGGCTAGGGGAGCTTGAGCCACCCAGCGTCCCCGAAAAGGGTAGCAGCATGTGTGGCCGCACGCCATGGTAACTTCTAAAGTCACGGTGAGCGTAAATGCTCACCGCGAAGAGCCAGAAAGTTCCATTGGAGATCCCGGAGTCGTTTACGTAGCGCTTAGGACGGCCACCGGGGCGGAGGAGGTTTAGTGCGTTAAAAATCCTCCATAACCCGGCGTTGTTGCCACGATGTCGGGTACCTTTTGAAAAAAAGGTGTAGTATTGTTATTGTTAAGTGGACTTTTTTGTTTTCCAGAAACATAATGGTGGTGATGGAAAGTGTGGTATCTGGACACAAATTGAATATGGTTCGTGAACGTTTAGCAGAGAAATTAGAAGTTATTCATTTTGATCCATACAGTAAGTATATAATGGGTACAGTACAATAACTCTTTACCTTTTTTCAGATTTAAATGTGACTAACTTTTTTTCAGATCAAAATATGCCCCTTTTGTTTATTCACAAGGGTACCCATATGGGTATAAATTATATTTTTCTAAATTTATCTGTTTTCACTGAGGTCAGCTAAGAATATTATATCCCAATATGGTCTTGCTATGATTTTTCTGGTCACATTTTCTATTCATTATTTTGAAATGTAAAAATGTGTCAAAGATCTGCACTAAATAATTTCTCTCAATGTGAATAACTTCAAATACAAAAACTTATGGTGTGAAAAAGTGATACATTCCACTGATGCATACAAACATCATAACATGTACATCTCCTCCCTTTATTTTTAATTGATGTAACTTAAGGTTATCAGGTGATACAACCATTGGGGCCAAAACTGGTTACTACCCCTGACTAGTGACTACAGCAGATAATAAACATGTTTGACAAAAGAATCTACCACAGTGTACATTTTGACTTTGATACCTTGGCATTGAATACATGCAAATAGTGAAATAATTATAAAAAAAAATACAAAATGACACCTATATATAATTTCTACTTATAAGTTGTTGAAATATATATAAATAGATAATATTATTATTGTAATGTAATGCCATTCTGTTACAGAAAATGGTTACATCAATACTTTTTTCCCTATCGTGACACACCTAAAGATGTTGCATTAAAAAAATTTAGATACTCAATTGTGTGATTGACCTTCATTAATATTTTGTTTCAATAAGTTGTAGTTTTTGAGAATAAAATCGGTGCCATTTAAATTTAATTCAATTACTACATAACAAAATCTTTCTTTTTTTTGTTTGGAAGTACCAAACGAGCATGCATCCCATCCCACCAGGTAACTGTCTACTGCGGTCCTTGGAAATGTGTAATCAACTATGGGTAAGATGGTAAGATAAAGTCTCACCCAAGGTCGGCCACAGGTGCGTTGCTACCCCTGAGGACTAAGATGGAATGTCTCGGAAAAGTATGTCTTCCTTACCACATCCTTCAGACCAGAACACAACAGCGCGTAACACCGCTGTTATTAGACAGAAATAGGTGAGGCGGTGGTGCTTCCGGAGTAGAACCACAAACAGCTCTACCACCTTCAAAAAGTTAAGAGGTCAATACTGCGTACGAATATCTGTAAACCTCTTCACATTAAATGGTTTACTGATAACATTTCTCCAGTGATTGGTGATCAAGATATGATATGACCAACCATTTCATAACAACAATTTTATGACTCCTAAATCAGACTAATCATAGATATCAATTACTAAGAGTTTGACAAAAAAAATGTTTGGAAACCACAATTTTTGTTGTTATATCAAGTGGTTGACAATACCTAAAATCAATCAAGTTTACTTTAAAATATTTCGTCTCAGTGACAATTGTTAATCAACATCAATTTATATATTAATTGATATTATTGTCTTTGTTTCAGTTCAAGAAAAAAGCATATACAAAGAAAGGAAGAAGATCAAGAGTATTAAGTAGGTGGCCATTTAATATTAGAACATTTTCATTGTGGGCAGTGTAAGTTATTTTTGACTGCAAACATTCAATTTCTCTTGACTAGAGTTTCCCTACGATTAGGAGATATACAAAGTATTCTCTACCATGCTGATGCTAATCTTGCAATCGCTAAAAATAACTTACACTCTTGTACAAAGAAAGGGTTAACATAAGGTAGCAAATAAATAGGCAGATTAGTTTTTAAAATGATATAATTTAATTATTGTACTTTAAAACAATAAACGAATCTTTGGAATAAAATGTGTTTTATTAACTAGCAAATGATGAAACTTTAAGTACCATTATAATGCTATCAAGATGTCTTAATACAGATAATAAATACATTTTAGAATATATGCTTTACTCATCCTTATGCTATGTAAAATTATACAAGAAAATACAATAGGTGCTAATTTTATTATCGTCTGAAAGTGAAAGTGCAAGTATGTGCCTTTAAAATAGAAAAAAAAAAACAATTTAAGAGCACTTTACATCATTTCGTTTATTATTTGTAAAAATACTATATTGAAAGAGACAGCATAGATTGACAGTAATTGTAAAAGTAAATTGATTATGCTGTACATAATATTTTTGATCTGTAGACTCGGAAAACGGCGCGAATTTATGCGATTGGTTGATCAATCAGTCACTCTTCTCATTGTGTTCTAATGCCTCTTAATATTAGGCTAATCCGATTCTCGTTTTCTATTGATATATTAGTTATTTGTTTTGTTAGTTTCTTTCATCTAATGGAACGAGTAAGAATATAGTTAATATCAAAAGAAATAATAATATATTACATTTTAATTAAGAAAACTGTGTTTTTTATATGATTTTTTCAGAACTTTGTACGGAAGTGCATACGCGCCAATTTTCACTCTTTGGTCAAAATGTTTGCTATCTACAGTAAGTTACGGGCAAATAATTTAAAGTAATATGGCGTCATATATCACATTTCATCGGAATTATAAAATGTGATGTATATAATATAAATTTGAAGTATTTTAACTCTGATGTAAAGTGCTTATATTGTACATTTATAAGACACAAATGTATAATTGTATACGTAAAATTTAGTGAATGCTATACAAATATACAATTCATTTCTATCTAGTGCACATAAATATGCCAAATAAATACAGGAGTGCACAGAATTACATATTGGAAATATATTTAACATAGCAAAAAAGGAAAGACTTTAAAAATGTAAATCACATTTAACATCTACTAATATCTATCAAATTCCAAAAGTGCTTGAATAATAACATTTTAATTAATTTTTTAAATAAATTTTAACTTTGCCGAACACTTACAATTTATTCTCACTATATTTTTCATATCTAATTCTAAAACTAAAAGAAATTATTTAAATATAATTTTATTTATTAAACAATGCAATATCCTTATATTAATAAATAAATGTACTTATATTAAATTAGAACCAATTCATTCTCAATATATATTCGTTTATTTACTTGAAGTAACGTGCACTTAAATTATTTTTATTTGTTAAATACTCATAAAGTACCCTATTAATAAAATTGACTAGAAAGTAATTAATGTACTTATGCACCTTTAATATCACTTATTTTCTGATCCATATCCATGCTACAAATCTTACTAAGATTATAAATGCGAAATTTTGTGAGGATGTATGTGTGTTTGTTTTTTTTTTTCACGCAAAAACTACTTTTCGTTGAATTAGCAGACAGATAGATTTATGGCCTAGATTAACACATAGCATACTCATTATCGTGGTAAATGTGTTTGAAGCGGAGCCGCGGAAATAACCTAATATGAAAAAAAACGCGATATTTTTATTAAGCGCGGCATTTGTTATTAAGAAAGATTCTTTTGCCATACAAGCAGGCGTTAAGCGTCCTCACCATTCATCAATAATGTATTTAAATGGATATTATAATATTTTTTATACATATTTATGACGAAAATTTAATACTAAACTCTGTAACATGTCTTTTGATTTACTTAACACTCTGTACAAACTATCTGAATGATATCAGAAAATAAGTGATAATTTCGGATGTAATTATTTGAAAAGAATAGGATTAATTTATAGAATTTAGAATAATTAATAATTAAATAGAATATCAACAAACATCTACAGATTAATTCTTGACATAAATAGAATTTTATATAGTTGGTCCTCTAACAACAAGACAGTATAAAAATGAAATATATGGAATGGTGGTGCGTATTCAAAGATTAAAAATGACTTAGACCCAGTGAATACTAGTTACGACCATTAGTTCACTATCTACTATGATTTTATGACAGATATCAGAAAGATTAAAAATAGTATAAAAGTATTCAAATTCCATGTTAGTTGTCCTGTAATTTTAAGATGATTTATGTAAATCTAGATTCTAGATGATTTTTTATAATATTATTTTCTTTTAGGTTCCTATCCTTGTGGGTATGAACCCTTGAATCATTGCAGGTATTAATAATGTTTAAGTAACTGAAATTTCAAACACTTACAAACTGATTCCATAATTTATATTACATAGGGAAATTATTGAATAATTTAGTTATGAAAATGATGAGCTACATGGAATATAAAAGTTTAACTATTGGGACCATAGAAAACAGAGTCATTTTGTTAGCAATAAGCACATAATATTTTTATATTGCTAACTACTACATATTATAGTATTTTTTATATTTTAACATTGCAAGATCCATAATTTTACCCGTAACAAGATCAAACATATTACTTTTAAGACATATAATATATTAGATCTACAACAATATCATATCAATTTGTAATCACCTACATGAAACATTTTTAAAGGCCGAAAAAATCACTTCCAAACAGTTCAACATTTCATTGTTAATTTTTTCGTTTCAATTCTTCGTTTATATTAAATATTACATTCTCACTACACCATAAGTAGTTACAATATTCTTGGAACTGCTATGTAATCATATCGATAATCTAATATATTATTTTTTTATTACTCGTACGATTTATAACGATATTTATTTTTATTACACATTGAATAATAATTAAATATAAATTCTGCAAAAGATAATTATGATTATTCATTAATTACATCATCAAAAACTGCAATTCCTGCGAATCTTACAAAAATAAAGTTTTAATAATTTTGTTATATTTTCAGATACTCTTAAGAATTCACTGTTACAACACTCTGTTACAACTCTCAACAACCACTCCTTATGTCTACAGTTTATATAATATATAAGTAATACAATAAACAGAAAATACTGGAAATATAAGGTGCTATTTTTAATCAATTCGATCAATGAAAACCGTACTCGATTACTTGACACTTGCGAGGAATGACACATTTCATTCGTAGTTCACTTTATAATATTAACAACGATTTCTCCACTCAAAGCCCCACACAAGCATTCTTATGTATTGGATGCCATGGATCCGCATATATTACATTAACACCCAGAAATCTAAATTCTTCATATCAGGTCAGACCGACATGATGTCCACTCGGTCACGCGGGTTTTCGATTTATAGAATCATAATTAATTGCTGTACAAGATCGTCAAATTTTAATTTAAATACAGTCATATTGTTGTTAACAGTATTATAGTCTATTAATCTGATGATAGTTTTATCTTTTCATTTTACAAATATTCCAATGTGTTGTCTCATGCAGGTCTCAAGTTATACGGTGCGGGTAGTAAGTAATTACTAGCAGACAAAGAATGTATCATACAATACACAATTTCTTATTTAATTTACATCAAAACATTAAATATGTAAGATATACATCATTTACAATAGTGAAAAACGTCCACTAAATATTTTTGTTAAAAGTAATTTTTGTTAAAAATGTTTCAGTTCTTAAAGACAATTGAATTAGGTATATCTACACTACACATTTAATTTCTATTTACAAAATGTAAACATAAATACTGTGGATGTAAAATTAATTTTACAGTTTTATTTATTTATAATATTGAGGAATTGTAACTCGTAAGGAAAGGCGTCATGTCTTTAGGTATTCGTTACAGAAGTTTTTTGCCAAAGTGAAGGTAAATAATAAAATGAGTTATTTAAAATAAACGTTTATCCCCTGTTTAAGGGTTTAAATGCCCGATACGAAGAAACATTAAAAAATATTTTATTTGTATATTTTTGGCATATATTTATGAAAAATCTTTGGCAATTATGAAGGTATTTTAATAAGTTTCACATTTGTATCAAAATGGGACTTGGAAGATTAAAACAGGGTGACGTGTTGTCAGCATTTTTTAACACTGGATTGACGACTTGCTTGTCAACAACGTATTTCCTATGTTAGGACTTCAAAATCGAAAACGTTTAGCAGAGAGATTAGCAGCAGTAGCATTAGGGTAGCAGAGAGATTTTAGTCTCGAGGGTATCTCCTCCCTTTGTTTTTGGGTAGTTCTCAAGTACCTTTCAGTGGTATAATTGATATTCCATCGGCCGGTGGGTATCAGTAAGCATATTTTTTATTATCTGCCTACTTTTTGTTTGACCATGCACTAGCATTCATTGTATTTACCAATTATGAAATCGTATAGTAAAGTTGTATATGTTGGCACAATGAGCATGCCAAGAGGGCTACATAATCGATTAGGATAATCGATCAGGTTAGTAGGTTTCTCAATGATTACTGGGGTTCGCTCTGAACATGAATAATCTCCAATTCCCAATCTCCAAGTCTCAACGACAATTTATATTTATGAAGAACTTCATTGGTGTAACAAGTTTTTCACAAATATAAATTGTCGTTGGGATGTATGATTATGATGGTGTCTATGACATGCATAGATGAGAAAGCCTTACTGTGAGGCTTTTATTATTCAACATAATAAATATTTGTTGCATTTACGAAGATATAGTTAAGAAATAATTTATTCGATTTCAATGTTATATTGTAAAACAATATCTACAATGATAGAGAATATATTTGAAAATACCTCCATCTTAGAGTCTTAGTATTTACATAATAAATAATTTAAATTATATTAATATTCGAAGTAATTACAACGAAGCAGATATACAATGCTTTTCAGAAAATGTATCAACATTCTAAAAGATCTATAAAAATTTAGATTAAATATTAACGTAGGTATGTCCATCCATCAGCCTTAAAGTTCCACTGCTGGACATAGGCCTCCCCTAATGGGGGTTTTTGTGAATATCACCACATCCGGCAAGCGTGTTAGTAACTGCAATAGTATTTATGACACAGGAAGATGTTACTATCCATCTCCCAGATTTTGTCCCTTAGTCGACATTGTGTTAGTCTCAGTACACAGGACGACGTTACTGCTCATCTTCTGGTTTTGTACTTCAGTCGCCTTCTATAATATTTACGCGAACAGGAGTGGTGCTTATCAAGAACGACACCACACGGCATTGCCTAAGTACGCTATATTACTTTACGATGTTATAAATGTTTCATAAGCTAATTTACCAATTTGTAAAATTTGCTCCCTTTTCCGAAAATAAAAATGAAAAAAATATATAAAATAAATTCCACAATTACAACTTCATTTTAAGATAAAGAAATGCAAAATGATCAAAAAACATTATGTTTAAAATAATTTGGTACATAAATTACTGTAGTTATTAATTTCACGACTTGTGTGGAGTGTTTACTGTAACAGTCCCACGTGCAGAAGGTTCTGGATTCAATCCCCGGCTAGGCAGATATCTGTATGATGACTTAAGTTTTCTGTTCTTGTTCTGAGTGTTTGTAGATTTGTGTATCCAGCACATTTTTCAGGAAATATTAGTATGGGTGTAGAAGGTGTCTATTAAAATTATGTACCTACTGCTTTTCGTTGACTGATCATTATTTTATGAATAATATGTATAGTGAATGTATCAACCTCCACTTCCTTTCATTGATGTTTGCAGTACTCTGACACCATAACACCTTTAAATCAACAAAAATAATTATGATAATAAGTTTCCAATACAAAACACAACTAGCATCTACAATTCTACACGTTGGCAAACTAGTTAATAAATAATTAATAAATTAATATATTGTTATCAATATTTTTTTAATAACTGCCATTGTTATGAAGAATGGTAGTTACGTATGACCTTTTAGGTTACTCAGTACCATTCACAATAATTACTCATTTGGTAATTAATAATTTGGTAATACTAAAAATAATGTGGAATAAAATTAATAAAAATACTACCCTCCTTCCGACGATGTCATGTAATTAGCCAAACATAAATTATTGTGGAAATCCTACAAATTATATTAACTTGAAATATATGATTTATACCATAAATACCAAACCAAAGATAGAACGAAATATGTCGTAGTATATTGTACAAGTATGGTATAATACGAATTCTTAAACATTAGAATCGAAAATGGCGACATTGTTTACCACTTTCGTCACACCGTACACTGGGATTTTCAGGCTAACCGCTCAGTGGCTACTATCGCTTGAGCAATTGTGCTTAAACGCGACAAAACTGCAGTTAAACTAGTCAGGAACGATCTAGTATCTTATGCATCTGAACCGACGCATTAAAATCTTCAGTTAATAGTTTTTTGGAATAAAATCTAAGTTGTAGCGCATCGGTCGCTTAAACAAAAATTTAGACGCCCGCGTGCCAACGACTTAGCAACCGTCTTAGCTAACTAACTAGCTTAAGCGACAAAATTGTGGCCTTAGCAACCATTGCTTAAATAGTAGCGAATGTGCGGTCAGCCTAATCTTTTATTGATTCAAATATATTACTCTACTTACACAATATACTTTCTTATTCATTATTTTACTGTACAAAACCCTCATCTAAAACTGTCCGTGATGCACTTTTGTCCAACGGCAGAATAGGGTTGTCAAATCACACATAATTATTATTAATTAATTAGCACTACGCAATATAGCTGTAGAAGAGATCACTTTAGCACTCACTTTTTCAAGTCATTTGCTCCAACAGGGGAGCAATGTCGGGGTACTTTCATGCAAAGAACTCAGTCTTACTGGCCATTTCAAATTCGGATTCCTCCATCTTGTATAACTCGATAAGCTGGAATAAAAAAATATTGGGTAGTAAATTCTTAATGTAATTAAATAAACTAGTAGTAAGAAATATGAAATCAAATCAATTTATTTGTTAATAAGGTAACGTGGTTAATGTTGGTTGTTGTTGTTGAATCGCTTATTGGTAAAAAAAATTGCGGAGGCGGATGCGGATGTTCGATTTTTTGCGGAAGTTCTGTAGCAACGGAGGCGGAGGCGGAGTTCCGTTACAACTCTAGTCTCGAGCAATTTACAAAGTTAACCATTTAGTGGTTATCAATCTACCAAAGAAAAATAAAGCAAGTCAATTGATAAAGAAATGACGCTTCAAGCGGATGTTTCGTGGCCCTCGGGTTAAATTAAAAGCTTTCTTATTTATGCGACAAAAATAGCAAACGAGGATGCAGTCCATCTGATGGTAAGTGGTTATTGCCGCCGATCGACATCTATAATGATCTTCATTTAAAGCACGGGTTCTACAAGTCAATCACAGATACGATCACGATGCGAGATCTAAAACGGTCGCCTCATGTAGTAATGACCCGGCAATTACCCCCTTCCACCGAAACGTAAGACGCTCGAAATACTGGTGTGGCGGTGGTACTGCTCCGGGCGAACAATTCTCGTTCTACCTTGCAAAGCTTCTGGAAAGCAGCAACTTATCACTAATGCTTAAAGCAAGTTAATTAAAAAAAAATGTTAGTAGATAGCGCAGTGTGATACGCACTTCGAAGATTTTCATTCTTCGATATTGACTATTTATTTTTTTGCGTATGGACCTTAACGCGTGTGATTTGGATATTTTTCTCTTTTGTTAAATGTTGTGCAAGCCTATAATTTAAGTGCATAGATGTAATTGTTGTTCTCGTGTAATATTAATGTTAGATCGTTTTAAGTACGTAGTTGGTATGCCTTAATAAATAAATAAATAAATCTGCCGAAATGAATAAGTACCTACTATCAATGTTGTATGACATTTAATTTCGAATTGAAATGTTTAAATCAATGATAAGGTATGTACTATGTATGTATATGTATGTAGGTTTGACGACCCGCGTGGCTGAGCGGTCACCATACCGGTCTAACACGCAGTGGGTCCCGGGTTCGACCCCGGCCAGACAGACATCTGAATGATGAGTTTAGATTTCTGTTCTGGGTCTGGGTGTTTGTGTATTCGTCTTTGTGTGTCCATGGCACCCACGACACAGGAGAAAATCCTACTGTGGGGCTATGAGTGTTCAAAGCGTTTATGTTTATGTTATGTTTATGTACTTACTTTGTCAACGTCCTTTGAGAGTTCCTCTGCTTGCTTATCGTGTGTGGCCTTCAGCTTTTCCTTTTCGCGATTCTGTTTGATGGTTTGATTCTGCACACACAATCATTTATGATATAGAAAGAAATAGACTAATTTGTTCCCAAAATTTCAATACGTATACTACAGAAATTTAAAAATAATAAACTCTATATAAAGTTACAGTGTGGTCCGAAGCTACTGAACCGCTACTGTGTTTTGGTCTTCAGAGTGAGGTAAGATATACATATGTCATTCCAACTTAAGTCTTCCAGGATGTTATTAGACCTGTTACAGGTCTCCAAACAGAATTTGAATCAAATATCAGTATAATCATATTTCTGATATGATCATTTTACATAGTTTAATCACACAGTTCTTCTTTTTAATATAGTTGAAAAAAATCTTTATTTTTGTTTTGCCGCCTTATTCTTCAATACAAATCCTTTTACTGTTTTCACTAATGGAGTGAACTATAAATGAAAATGGTTCTTAGATATAATTCACTTCGAGGGAGGTTTTTAAAAATATGTTTTTAAAAACGGCCGAACTGAATGCTGCGAAGCACCGAACCATTACCAAGTAGTCCATACCATCTATAAAAACGGCAATAAAATATTTATTTAAAAACGGCAAAAAAATTACCATATACAAATATTGATTTTATTGTTTTTGTTATCATAACGGCAACAACGTCAAATACGTCATCTGTGAATATTTCAACTGTCTAGGTATCATGGTTAATGAGGTACAGACAGACTGTGAGTCTTAGTAATAGGGTGCCGTTCTTACCCTTTAGGTACGCGAATTTAAAAATATAGTCAACTTCGACACAGATCCGCTTGAGCTGAGCTTTGAAAATGTCTTCATGTCTTGACAATGTAATTGACTATTTAATAACATATAATTATTTAAATAAATGCCAATGGCCTTCGGGTCTCATGATATCGTTGTCTTGTTTTTTCTTTCTTTCAAATTCAGTCGTTTGCAACAAAGCGAATTTCCCAAGATTTTACGGCAATTTATTAAAAGGTTACGTATTTATAACCCTGAAATGACCATTTATTACCTTCTTTTCGTCCATGAATTTCTTGATGTTATTCTGTTTCTTCTCTCGCAATCGCCTGTCCTTCTCTTGCTTGGTCTTGAGTGTTTTGTCGTTAGCAACCTCCTTGCTGGTCTCTACGCTGATTTTGGCCTGGCGTGTGTTCATTTCTTTCACCTCTCTGAAATTTTTAACAGCAGTGTTAACTTGGTATTAAAGTAACCGTCTTTGGGTGAATACTGTCAAGTATTTTACATAGTTCAATTTATTTATATATTTTTTGTATATATGTATACTTATAGCTGTAGTATAAATTTAATTTACTTTTTGTGTGTATGTGTACGGGGTATATGAAATTATGATAACAGTCCTAAGGTAAAAACTAAGCACTGTCGAATATTAAACAGAATATCTGTCCAACATGTCAGATTTACAGAGACATTTGTAGCTATTGAGATCAAATAGAACCAAGACTCATATTTGGTCATTTTGCCTATGAATTTGATTACTATTACCATAGGATTTTCACGTTGATATCTGAGCATTTGTTCCATCAGTATCAAATACACACCTCTGTTAGGGATTTAGATCACCCACCATTGTTACGGACGTCCGTTCGGCCGTTATAATGGATAATTAGACAGCTAAACTTTAATACCTGTGAGACTTTTTTTTATAAGTCAATGCTTGACTACAATCCCACTGGATGGCGTGGCATGCAAGTGGTGATATAGTATTTGGTCGTGAATCGCATTAACTTAGTAAAAGTCTATTCACTCTGATTTAAAGACACCCACATTGTAATCGGACGGGAACACCGACGCGGATAAGTTATTCCAGTCCTTCGCAGTACGCGAAATAAATGACAAAGCGCGTCGTCCGTACTGAAGGGATATCTACGACGAAAGGATGGATACCCACCGTGCGTCGGGTTGTTCAGAGAGTGATGAAGAAGTGAGTTCAGAAAGGGGATAGGGAAACCAGATTATGCAATTCCTGTGCACGCAATCTCCAAAAAAATATCCTATAGAATACTGAGGGGCTGGCTACTTTACGCTTGTGCTCGAGGTTCTTAAGACCGGTCTCAGCCAATTCTGGGTCACCGATTTACCTCTTTGCACGCCTCTCTATTAAATCCAATGCTGATAGGTGACATTTGGCAGCATCAGCCCAAATGTGACAGCAGTACTCCACACACTGTCGAATATGTGCTTTATATAACGATACACAGGCTTGTGTACTTCATTGTTCACAAGTGGTTTAGTTAGGACAGCAGAATTTTGCTTTTAACTTTGTATCTACCCTTGATCTATGTAACATGAAGTAACAGATATCAGATGTAAAACAAGGGTTACATTTGAAGTTAATCAAAGATACGTTGCTCTCGATAAATAAGATAGTCGCTTCGTCCGAAATAGAGCTGACACAAAAACTGTTTAACGCTAGAAATATGTATAGTGGGGTACCTGCTTGATCGAATTATACTTGTTCTTACGGTGTATTCCACTTTGATCATCCAGGTGTTCAAAGACGACTCATTGGAGTCCTTTGATCACCCGAGACCTAATCACCTAGATGAATATAGGCGACTTCGAATCAATATATTATTTCAGTATCGTTTAATCACCTAGCTGTATATAAACCTATAAAAAATGGGCCACTAAAATATCGTTTAGCAGTAAACTGGAAATACATTAGTGTTTCTGGACTGATTTCAGTATTGTTCATATTTCAGTTTTGATATGTCTCAGGTGATCAAAGAACACCAATGAGTCGCCTTTGATCACCTAGGTGATATCACCTGGGTGATCAAAGTTGAATACACCGTTCTTGCCCCTAGCACTTAATATCTAAGCCATCACCTGTCATGTTTGGCTTCAAGCTGCTTCATCTGCCCTAGCTGGGTTTGCTCCATCATCTTCTTCAGCAAGTCCCTCTGCTCGTCCAGCCTCGTTCGCGCGCTGGCCCACTCTTCAAGCCGGTGCTTGGCGACCAGCTCGCTCCAAGCTGTTGACTGCTCGTTAACCAGCTTGCGGAAGGCTTCGTCGTTGCTGAGTTGTTCCTTGCTGTGGGTTCAGGGCAGATTTTTAGATAATGCTGTTCGTAATTGTTTTATTTTTGGAATGCAGGTCATTAGGTTTAATAATGTCACGATTTTCTTAATTAGTAGAGTAGTAGTTGCAATGAAGAATACAGTTCACCTGATGGTAAGTGATTATACCGTCCATGGACATATGTAATCATCAGATCATCAGGTTTTTAGCTAATGATGCGCGGAATGGATTTCGTTTTTATATATTAAAGAAGTAGAACGCATGCAGTCCGTCTGATGGTAAGTGGTTACTGCCCCCCATGGACGTCTGCAAGCAACTTGTTATATCTGAAGTCATTGACGGATGCATGATTCCCTTGCGGACTAAGATTGCTTCATATGTGGCCGGCCGTCAAAAGTGGGCCGGCGACCATACCTGTGCAACAAAATGCAAGAACTGCTTCACTCGAACCGTCTGGAGGAATGAAGAGTCTTGTCTGAGATTGGCCATAGGTTCTTTGCTACTCCTGAGGTCGAACGCCGCGGATAAGTATATCTTCCTTGCCAGACCAATAAATTAAATTAATATCTTTATTTTCGTGCCGACATTTTATAAGTTAAGAAAACTTCAAAAAACAGTGAAAGACCAATATTCTTACCGATAGGCTATTTTGACTGCCAATGCATGATATATTATCATGAATTTGAATTTAAATACACTCAATCTTTATGTAAATGTATTACTGACGTAATAAAAATTGAAAATAAAAAAAATCATTCACTTTTGCCTATTGTTTTCGTCAAATTATTTATTATAAAATATATCGCACGATAGAATAAAAGGGAAAATTTACATTTGACACTAACAGAATAGTGTTTTAATTTTGGGGAATTTTCTTTAATTGTATGGGGACGAAAGACTACATTATTTGAAATAGTTTCAAGTACACGTTTAATCCAATTTTGAAAATTTTGAATTCGGTCCATTTCATTCACACTGCCTTATGAGTCTATATAGAACTTACAGAGCGGAAAATCTAAAGTTATATTTGGCTTACAAATTGTTATCAACAAATTTAATGTAGACGCAAAAGTAAATGCCAAGTTGCATTTGCAATTTAATCTGGCATACGTAAATTAATTGGCAACAATCCCTTTACTAATGGAAAATATTAATTAATGCAAATTGTTCCGGCGCTCCACCCAGGTCCAATGTTTGCCCAATTTATTAACATTAGCTACTACTTATTATAGCTACTACTTATTAGGTTATTACTTATATCGTAGCTAAAGCTTTGTTAAGGTGGGAAATCCAACAGTTGCGAAATAAACATCATGCTAATGAGAGGTGTGGAATAAACAAGCTCTAAAATTTGTCATATAGTACATAAAAAAGATACCGTTTAAACAAATTTTCTTTTTTTCTCGTATGCTAAGAAGGGCAGAGAGACGGATTTTTATTACAGGCTATTTGCAAAGCCATACACAAAGTTTACTTTCATCAAATAATATTAGTCTGGACTTACTTCTTTCCTTTAATCATCTTCTCTAACGCAGCGCACTGCTGCTTTTGCAATGTCATCTTCTCCTTCTGGTGGCGCTTCCTCATCGTCTCCAGGTCCTTCATCTGTTTCTTGCCGGTCTTCAGGAAGTTCTTGTCCTTTTGTAGACTTTCCACTGTCACCGGCTCGAAGACCAGAGGTGGCTCTGTAAGGAAGTAGGGTTACGGTTACTGAGTAATAATTATTCAATTAGGATAAATATTGCTGTAGAAGATTAAGCCGCCCGCGTGGAGGAATTGTCACCATACAGGTCTAACACCTGACACGCAGTGGGTTCCGGGTTCAATCTTCGACCAAACAGATACCTGAGTCTGGATGTTTGGTGTCCATCCACATCCACGACACAGGAGAATATCTTAGTGTGGGGCTATGAGTATATAAAGCGATAATTGTCGCCATTTTGGGCCTCCAATCTATATCGAATCAAGTAATTGCTAACTCATTTATTTCCCCGAATCGGATTTCACGAACCAGGCTGGTAAACAGTGCGATAAGTAATTCGATGATGAGTAGTAGATAACTATCTAAGGATATTTTTGTAGAGTTGATAACTGTCGGTTGTAAGTGCCGCTAAGAAGTTAAAAGTACAAATAAAAAAAAGCAAAACAGATGTTAATTATTTAAAATGTCAGTTATTTTTAAATGACTGATTATTGAAATTTAATTTACTTATGTAATATGATTTCATTTCATTTTTATTATCTACTAAATTTAATGTTATAAACCAGCTATAACTCGGCATACGTTACGATGCAGCGTAAAGAATAAATAAAGAAAAATAAAAAAATAATCTTTTGTTTACTCAATATTGACTTTAATCAGATAATATATTCACTTATATTTAGATTGTTTTGTGCCAGAAATCCACGCCGGCTTACCTACACCACACTTTCAGTTTCATGAAAATCTTATCAATGGTTTCGGAACGCATAGAGGCCAACTAAATAAACATTGATATTTATTTACATAGATTAATCAGTATACTGACCAGTTGAAGAGTCTGGATGCATTTTCTTCTGACAGCGTTTAAGCATTTGTTTGGCTTTGGAAGCACGTTGGCTAAATGTTTTGATTCACCTACTATTTACGATTAATAAATTGATATAGTTTATAACTAAACGTACTTTACTATTCCTGTTTTCATACAAACGAAACAAAGGTTTTAATACAAAGTGTATTTATAGTCACTCTGAAGGTCTAGGCTGGTATTGGCGTAATCACTTTATTTGGTTAATTGACGAACCAATACACTTTGACTTCGTGCGACTTAATTAGTGTGTAGATATTCTGTTTCGTGGTCTATTTAAATCGTCGTTTACAAAATGTATCGAAGAATTCTTATCATAATTGAAGTTAAATGTTTAAAATTGTTAATTACACAGCACTCAAATTACTTTGTAAAAAATTGAAAAAGTAGGCGTCACTGTTTTAATAACAAACTGACCTAATAAGAAACATACGTTCCGAACGTAAATCCACCTAAACACACAGACAGTATCTCAAAACCATTCAACAAATATAAAAAGCAATAATCAAACAGAGATTATTTCAGGGATCATTAAATTCCAAACGTCCCACGCGAAAGTTTTCTGTACTACTCAATCTTACTTTGTATTTGTAAACAGTATTTTAAAAGCGTTAGGATTTACACTGATTGGACCGAAAATTCTATAGAGGCACGCGCGATCTCTAATATAGAGCGTGTGTGGACTAGCATTCGACTGGCAATGTTTAGCTAATATCAGCACGGATGAAAACTACCACGCAGACTGAGGCCTAAGTGATAAGCGAACGCGTTTTTCTCTTTACTTTTTACATTTTTTGCAGACAATGGATTACCTACTGATAAAGAAGTTTCTTTTTTTTTTTAATTTTTTAAACGGTAAAATATTTGACGGTTATACAAGGTTAGTAGTGGTTGGTGGTTTTAAATACTTTTTCATGCATCGAATTTTTGTTTTTTCTTTTTTTTTTACTCTGACAACGATATTATATATTATGTATGAATTCGCATCGGATGCTTCACTGTTTTTCGTTATTACTTTTGTAAAACATTATTGTTGGTACCTATGTATATGCTTTTGCATTAATAGTAATATAAAATATACAATAGCAGCGAGCAATATCGTCATATATATTTCATATTATGGAGATGCTGTTCTAATGATAAATGACTGACTGACGGTTAACACTAGTTTTCCAGTACTAGTAGACCGGTTGTGGAAATAAGACATTATTAAAGCAATAAGAATTTATTTATAGATAACACACATAGCTCCTAAACAAAAAAAAATATCGCTTGTTAAAAAAAAAAAAAATGATATTGTTTCGCTTTTTCATATACATACATACAAGCCCGCTTAGTCACGCAGAGTGTGGATCTCAACTCTATAAAATCAAACCCTCCGCTTATGCCTTGCTCTGTGTATCTGGCATCCTAAAATACTCCATGTCATAGCATGCATTAGTTGCCGTTTTACGCGTACGGCGTATAAATTATGATTTCGGCCATCTCACGGCATTAACAGCCGACCGAAATCGTTTCTCGTTATGTGTTTATTTAGATACAAGGTCGCTTTCCACGTTAATGCATAGGTGATAATGTTTACTAGGAAATCATATGAAAATTATTTATTGGTTACTAATGGTTAACAAGTCTGAGTTTGTTCTTGTGTTTTGTCTAGTATAACTATAGTAGTAGCCAAATATACAGCATTTTGAAGGTGGTAGAACTCTTTGTGGTTCGACTTCGGAAGCACCACCGCCACACCTATCTCTGCCTAAAAACAACAGTGTTATGCGCTATTGTGTTCTGGTCTGAAGGGTGTGGTAAGGGAGACATACTTTTCCGAGGCATTCCATCTTAGTCCTCAGGGGTAGCAACGCATCTGTGGCTAACCATAGGTGATATTTTATCTTACCTAGTGTTGATTACAGATTATAAAAAAAAATACACAACACTTGCAACTATTTGAAAGGCGAAAGTGAGTATTTGGAGCAAATAGTTGTTGGATTTGCATTAAATTTAGCACAATGATAGTTTATGGCCTGGCTTGATACACAGGATATTTTTTACGAACGTAAACATGACCTAGCCTACCCATAAATCTAGCAATAAGACATAATTGTGCGTCAGTTCACTGTCACGTCGTCACTTCACCGTCAATAATGTTCCTATTTAAATCGAGTATAAATGATCTTGCGTATCTGTTAACGATTTAAAAAGTCCCAGAAATGGTTTAGTTTTTGGTG
>MOOZ01001367.1:357483-367510 GCA_002930495.1 Cecropterus lyciades | reverse complement strand
GTTTGGATTGTTGGAGATAGATCAATTCTGGTAGCCTTACCGTGAGCAAGTGTTCCGGGACGGGGATCCGCCAGTCGAACTCAAAGCGTTTCGTCATTGTGTAGTTGATATTATCCGCACCGCACCCGAACTGCACTCGATTCTAGCAAGCATACATTGCCTCTGGAACAAATAAAACAGAATTTAAAATCTATATCTATTTGGATGGGTGTGACGGCAGAGATAGTAGCAATTTAGGGCTAGGGGGAATTACGCGTCCTTCCCAGTCGTTTCGTCGCAGACGCTCGGGACGCCGGAGACTTGCTTTCGCAGAAAGCCTCTATTTCCCAGTCCCACGAGGCCACAGGGCAGATTTAGAAGATTATAATTCAGGTGATTAGGGCTCGAGATGTCGTGTGTTCTGCAGATACATCTTATGAGGGACACCACTGAGAGGGGCCCCTCCCTAATAATAATAATGCTAATGCTTTCTCGTGCCCCGGTTTCGAACGTCCAGAGGAACGCCACGGAGTTTTAGTGGATAAGAGACCGACATACTCTTGAGGAAACGGATTAACTTGTACTAAGAGCGCTGTTGGTAACATTTGAAATAACAAGGGTCTTCAATTATATTTTCACTCCTGGGACCGTGCCGCACCATTCACAGTCCTTCAGAACAAGACACTAGTTAACCAAGCGGATTGGTAGATTTCAATCTTTGAAAATGACTTTTTAAAAATCTTTAAGTATTTACGGAACAGCCTTAAACGAACTTGAAATTATGTAACCTACATTAATATCCTATTCGGAACATTTTAAAAGTTCCATTAGGGGCAACGAAAAGTTTTTCTATCAGTAAACGTAACTTATTTGCCGACCACTTTGTCGTAAGCTTGGCCAAATATTTCACAACGATCTATGTTATACTAAACTTTCTTAAAAACAGCGAGAACTTCCAAAACTGCGTTCAAAGTAAAGCGATGTTTGTGTTTTGGGAAAGTTGTTATAGTAAAGTTTAATCCCAACAACTACTTTTTTGATGTCACTCACTTTTGAGAAAAAAGGGTGAGTTCTTAACAAGTAATATTGTTTAAAATATTAAAACAAAAAACCCAACTGCTTATAAACTCACACACCTATTTCTGCCTAATAACAGCAGTGTTATACGCTGTTGTGCTCTGGTGTGAAGGGTGTGGTAAGGGAGACATACTTTTCCGAGGCATTCCATCTTAGTCCTCAGGGGTAGCAACGTATCTGTGGTTAACCTTATTTGAGACTGATTTTACTTAGGGTTGATTACACATGTCCATGGGCGACAGTAGCCACTTACCATCAGGTGGGCTGCAGGCTCGTTTATTTATGAATTCACGAATTATTTTGTTTTTATAATCATAAATAAATAAATAAAAATAAATGATATATTTAATTTTACCCTTTTTATGAGCTTTCCTCAAAATAGTAATTACTAACACAAAAACATTAGGAACGTTTAAATTATCGTTATACAGTTGTTGCTATAAAAATCATAATGAATAATCCTGAATAACGTCTTTAGCGGACTGTAATCCATCTTTCCGCTCACTATTCGTCTTCATTTGAACGAGGCTTTTTATCAAAGCAGCAATTTATAACGGGGCTCTCAATTTATTATTTTTGACGTGTTTTTCCTCACCGTTTATTAATTAACCTTAATTTTGCGTTAATCTACTTTCCGTCTGTTATTAAGATACTTCAGTTTTCATAACCGAGAACGCTCTTGTACTAATTTAGATTAAGAAATCCATTGGTTGAGATTATTATTATTTAGTGCCCAAGCGTTTTAACATTAGCATACAAATAAATTCATTGTCATACTACCTTTTTTTTTTGTAACGAGGGGGAAACCTTCAAAAGGTACCCGACGTTATATGGGATTTTTACCGCACTTAAACCCCCCGGTGGCCGTCCTCAGCGCTGCGTGGATGACACCGGGATCTCCAACGGAACACAACCGGAGGACTCTGAGCGCGTTGCCTCATCGGGCTACACACAGGTAAGCAGCTGGATTTACCGCCACAACTGACCATTACGACGATATTTGACACATACCGCCGTCCTAGCTGGGGTCGCTTCGCTGGACACTTTTGCTCTTACTCTTGCCGGCCGCACCCCAGAAGCCTTTTTTAGTCGCCTTTTACAGACAAAGGACACTGTAAACGTATTTTGATTCCGAATACTGTATACGGAGTGTATCAATGACCATCGAATCGTTACCGTTGTGGATGCGAAATAAAAAGCTGCCTAAGAGCAAGATTGTAAACAGTATATATAACGTAGACATAGTAGAAAATAAACGTAATGACGATGGCGCTATTACGAAGCTTAAGCTAAAATATCTACAGTTACCTTTTGCAAGTAAAATCCTACAAATATTATAAATGCGAAAGTTTATAAGAATTTATGTGTTTATTACTCTTTCACGCAAAAACTAGTGGTCGGATTTAGCGGGTGAAACCACGGGAATAGGCTAGTCCGTCATAACAAATAAAATGACTCTTAACTTAATTAAACATAATTTAATTCAAATCGCTATAAAACATTTGATTTTAGTTTCTAAGTAGGTATAACTTAAATGAACCGTCTTTTATTTAAATTTATCTCTTCGTTTGGAAATCAGATAAGCACAATTCTAACATTACCATAACAAGCAGACAAATTACGAACGCAATTATAATGAAACACGAACAAAAGCAGTTCATCAATGCCATCGCAAGCAAAGTTCACGGCGATCTTGACAATACGAACATAACTAGCTGAGCCCTGCGGTTTCACGCGGATTTAGAAATATATAATGTAACTTTAATTCAACAACAACATCACATCAACTCATATTTGATGTGATGTATACAGATATATATACCAAATGTAGTTTAAAAAAATTAAATTAAAATTAAATTTAAAATTTAAAAACCTCCAACAAATGGGCAACCATTTAAAAAGTCAAAAATAATATATATAGATGTATCCTTCTGCCGCGACGTTGTAGTACGATTTTAACGAACGAATGTTATACTTCTATAATTAAAATATAGGTGTAACTAGCTCGAATTTGATGGTTTACCTATAAATATTATTTTTGACTTTTTGCCCACTTATCTTTATAGCGTTGGGGTTGTTTTTTTAATTGGATGTAATTTAATTTCATTGTTTCACATATCACTTTGTTGAATTTAAGATGTTTATCTGAGATTTGTATCTTAGACCATCACAGTCGTAGGTTGAATTTCATAGTGCTAAACAATCATTAAATAAATCAATATGTAAGAAACTAGTTGAATTGCATTTAATTATTTATTAAAACGAGTATTACCTACATTTCAGTGACATACCTACTATTAATAATATTGTTTCTCAAATAATTATAAAAATAATATTACTTTTACTCTTATACAACGTTATGTAATTATTAGAATTGATTACATAATGTCAGCAACACAATATCGCTGAGTCAGAGGGCGACAGTCATTGAGCACATCAATCATCAGCCTGACAATAACTTCGACGAACATTCGGTATGTAGCTAGTGATGTGCAAACGGAAAAAAAAGATTCGTTACATTGTTATACGATATTAAACGCTTTGAAAAATTATATTATACTAGCAGGCACATGCCCACTTCGTTGGGCATTAAAGAACATAATATATATCTGTCAAGTTGAATCAAACTGCACACGGTGTGCAAATTTGATTAAAATAGGATCAGTAGTTTAGGATTCCATAGCGACCAAACAACGTGGCATGTAATTTGTATATCTTAACATATCCTATCTTTCAAGTTGAATCAAACTGCAGACGGTGTGTAAATTGGATTCAAATCGGTTCAGTAGTTTAGGAGTTCCTCGCGGACAAACTACGTGACACGTAATTTATACCTATACTTTAAGATTATAGTTATGTAAGCAAAAAAAATCCCATAGAGTTTAGATTTGCAAATTCAATTAGATTTACCTCGTTAAGGTTTCTTAAACAACTGCGAGTTGTTTTTTTTAACTGATCTGACACAAAATATTTATTAGAAAGTATTAATCAGTTTCTAACTGAGTGTAAATTATGATTTTAAAGGGAAAGCATAAATTATTTCTCATGATTTTAGTTGTTATTTGATATGTTTTATTCATTTTAATCAATACGAAAATTGGACACAGCTGAACACCAGTCAGCTTCATTCAATAGGCGATATCTACTTAAAAATTGAAAATGCCACAAGGGTTATTTATCCAGCTTACATTCAGAGTAGCACCTCGACCAATTAATCCACGAAATTACAACCTTGTAAATACTTTTCTTACATCACAATTTTGATCTCTGTTCCCATCACTCTGACGAATTAATGTGTTTAATAAGGGACGCCAACCGGTACACAAACTTTACCATTGTGGCCCGATCCGCCTGAATACAGAATGCTTATTCAGGAGATGACCGCCCCACGCTCCATTTCAAATGGATTTAACCACAGATGGTTCGATAGAACTTGGCTCTTAATTTGTTTGAATTAGATATACTTAGATTTGAATTTGTGCGTCACTTCTGAATAGCAAATTACTATCCGAATCGATGCCAGCTATAAGAAATTAAAAATAAATATGTATGAATCCGTTATACGCACGAATTCGAAATATATCCGAAATATGTACGAAATTCCGTTATATGCTATTTGAATTTGCTTTTTCTGCTTAGTCTTATTATGTGTTTGTTCTCTTTCACACAAAAACACTGGTCGGATTTCGCTGAAATTTGGCACAAAGATATTTAATGACCTGGATTAACACATGGGATACTTATTACCGTGGTAAACTTGACCGTAACAGGGATAGCCGCAGGAACAAGATAGTAGTTAAAATGATGATAAATCCCAGAAGTATTAGCAAATTACAAAAGTTTTCATTGTGATCCTATGTCACGATCTCATACAATACGGCTAACGCTCAATAAATATTGTGATAGTCATGATTCTCTCAGTATTCCTCAAATGTAAGCACGACAATGATAGCCGAATGGTTGAAACTCGGACTCTCAATCGAGGGTCCGAGGTTCAAATCCCAGGAACGCAGCACAGAGTTTTCTAAAATTATGTGCGTATTAGAAGTTAATTATCACAACTTTACGGTGAAGGGAAACATCGTGAGGAAAATTACACACCTGAGAGTTATTTAAAGTTCTCGAAGGTGTGTGAAGTCTACCAATTCGCAGTTGGCCAGCGCGGCGGATTATGGCCTGAAACTCTCAATCTGAGAGAAGACCCGTGACCAGCAGTGGGACAATAATGTGTTGACGATGTAAGCGCGACAAACGACAACGTTGACAAATAGTCGACTGGATTTTTTTCGACCCATCAATCCTTGTCAGCCCATTATAGTCCTACTGCCGAGAACGGGCCTCTTCTCAGAATGAGGATTTTTAGGCCATAGTCTACCGCGCTGGCCGAGTATGAACTGGTAAACTTCGCACACTTTTAAGAACCCCTAGGTGTTTATTAGAACCTTTTAAGTTTACATGTTTTTTTTTACCGTAAAGTAGTGATAATTAATTTCTCACAGGCACACCATCATCAGTATAATTATAGAAAAATCGGTGGTGTGTTACCGAGATTTCATCCGCTATGCAACTCTATTAATACTCGTCAATATTTATTGATTGTCTGAACGCTTGCGACTACGATACGCCAAAATGTCTGACGACGCGTTATTAGGCGACGGACGGATCTCCTAGTTCCGATAAAAATCCGCTAGAATGTAAGTCTAAGTTATATCATTGTTATTATAATAATAAATATACAAATAAATTTGATTATTGCGTAGTTCATCAAAATATTTTCTTTTCATTAGTAAACATACATTAATATGAATGCATTCGTTATTTATCTTCAAACAGACGAAATATTGTATTTATAATTATTTAATGTACTCAACGTCTTCGTTTTATTTTTCCTAGAAGCCTGAAGGCATTGCAGAATTTTCTCATCCATTATCACACAATTACACACGTCTGTCCTGAACGATGCGCAATCTAGTACTGAGAATATAATACTACTTACAGTAAATATTGACACTATAATCGTAGGTTACTGTAAAATAAATATTGAGGCCGGTATTGCGATATTGTATCATCACATTTTTTGGACGTGTAACCCTTGGAATATATATATATAATATATAATATATATGAATATATTATATATTATATTTCAATAGTATGGAAGTAGCAAACGAGCATGCAGCCCACCTGATGGTATGTGGCTACTGCCGCCCATGGACATCTGTAATCAACCCCAGGTAAGATCAGTTAGCCACAGATGCGTTGCCACCCTGAGGACTAAGATGAAATGCCTCGAAAAAGTATGTCTCCCTTACCACACCCTTCAGACCAGAACACAACAGCGCATAACGCTGCTGTTATTAGGCAGAAATAGCTGTGGCGTTTGTGCCTCAGCAGTCGAACCAAAAGGAGTTCTGCCACCTATAAACCTACAATTCCGAGAACTTATATGTGCATAAAGAAAATATAGTGCTAACAATATTATTTTAGTCCGTATTCTCGTATGTTATTATTATGAACACTTGTGCAAACAAAACTTGGACGAATGTTACGGTAACGTCTTGTAAAATAATACTATGTTGAGCATGTTTTATTTATCTTGTATTAGCGTTTTGCATAAGAAATTATTCTTACTAACTTAAGTAATTCATGATTAAATATATACACAAAACATCTATATTAAACGTTTATTTTTAACAGACTTCAAAAAAGGAGGAGGTTCACCATTCGACTGTACTTTTGTTCCTAAATTTAACAGAGTATTATTTATAATTAAAATTGTAGGTTAACTGGATACTTATCTATTTTATTTATCTCTGGCCTTCCTTCCGGGTTATGTAAATACAAACGACCTATATTAGGATCGCTTGTTTTTTCCTTAAATAAATAGAGCGTTTTTTCTAAAGGATTCTTTTTTGCAATACAGTAAACGTATTACTATGTTATCGATGCCAGGTGGTAGAACCAGTGTCGTTCGACCAGGGAGGTACCACCGCCACACCTATTTCTAGTGTGAAGCAGTTCTTGCGTTTCGGTGGTAGGGTGTGGTTGCCGGGTCATATATGAGGCGATCATCTCAGTCCTCGGGAGTAGCAACGCGTCTGTGATCGACTTGTTTAAACCTTGTTCTATATGAAGTTACTTTTAGATGTCCATGGGCGGCAGTGACCACTTTCTATCAGGTGGACTGCATGCTCGTTTGCTACTTCAGTCTAATAAAAAAAACCTTTTTTAACTTCAAAATGCACATTAGAAGTGATATTTAATTAGTACGAAGAGTAGCTTATATTCAATTCATGTCAAAATTTGTGAACTACTTGTGATAATACATTTTGTTCTAGTCATTCTGTTTGTCATTGGTTTTGTAATAATAATAATTTAACCACGCGATGTAAACAAACAATATACAATATTGCTATTATTTAAATATCATCTTTATTGTACGAGTCATTAATTTGTAGTGTCCGACCGCAGGTTGATTTCTGGCCAAAGCCGAAGCCGATTATCTGACTATCATCACAACCTTCGCCCGAAGCCGGATGATTAAAGACCATAAGAAAATTAATTCCAAATTGTCTAAAAATTGATAATTTACCAACTGAAAAGCTTTGTATATAAATGCTAATGTTTATTATAGATTAAGAGCTGGTTAAATTTATTTTGCAACTTGTCAAGAATGATAACATTTTGAAAATGATGTCAATTTTAAAAACAACTGGCAAAGCAAAGCCACTCCTGAGGGTGCGCTTAACCATCTCAAACTGGGTGTAGTGCATTCGTTACAGTTTATTTAATTGTATCGTTTACTGGAATCTTCGGCACCGACCAAAACTTCAGCCAGTTTTGGCTGAAGACGAAGGTGGTATTCTGGTTTTCGTTCTCATTATCCAGCGTTCAGAAAGATAAATATAAAATAAGTTTTTTGCTATCTCTTCCTTGTCACGTTTATAAACGCTTGGATAAAATAAACATAAGCGTCTATACCCTGTGACCTATTTTTAATGCTAACACAATTTACATGAGAGCAGTTAGTGGCTAAGCTTCGAGCCGTGATCAAACTATGTTTAACTTGCACGTGTGACAGTCGTTTTGTTTGATTAAGCTTTCATTTGGATTAAACCATTCATTCACACCTATTTATGTTTTACAATTCTTTTCATTAATTAATATGCAGTCCATCTGATGGTAAGTGGCCACTGCCGCCCATCTGTTTTCAACCCCAGAAAAAATTATATCGCCAGTCTTACCCGAGACCACAAATGTTTTGCTACCCCAGAGGACCACGTGTGAACGCCTTGGATAAGTTGCTACCCCTTGCCAGGCTCTTAAGACCGGAACACAGCAGTGCATAACACTGCTATTATTAGGCAGAAAACAATGTGGCGGTGTGTTCGAACCAGATAGACATTATAGATATTTAAAGATTAAATATATATTCTATTTATTTATATGTACTGAAAATATGTTATAGATTAGAGACACGCAATTAGGTATTTACTTAAAATATTAATAAAGCATTATTTACAAAGAGAGATAGATTATTCAACAATATTAAAATGAGGTAATTAGATTTTCCTTTATTATTCTTTAAATTCAATAAATTATCAAAGCCTTTGCGCCTAACTGAACGAAAAGCAGCAAGATATGAAATATAAGATAAATTTATTATTTACAGGAGCGAGAGTGTGCATATATCAAAACGTAACGCAGCGCTTCCCAAATAGTCGGTCGCGACCCGGGCTATGAATATAAAAATCGGGTTACAGTATTGTTTATCTGTATAAAACTACTGTTTACTGCTGCTGAGTGTTGCTTTTGTGTCAAAGCAAACGCAATTTTCCGCTGTGTCTATTTTGATAGTATTTTGATAGTTAATTTTTTAGACCTACGCGTCAAAGGAAAAAGCGGAGCCTTTTGGTAGGTCGCAATGAAGATACATGATAATAACAGGGTCATCGCGTAGCAAAGTTTGGGAAACGCTGACATAGGGCATTAAGAGATCATAAGGTCGCCGGGGTTAAGGACCTCTGCGATAAGGCTTCGTAACGATCAAAGTGTGACTCATTGGATCGTTATAAGGTATTTTGATATTACCTTTAAACGTTTTGCAGAAGGCGCTCATAGTAACAAGTCTAATTGTTTAATTTATTGTGAATAATGTAACAAGCTAGCGGTCGGTAACAGGCGAACCGCAGAAGGTCGAACCTCGGACCTCCAGTATTAGCGACCTTTGTAAGGTTCCGTACCCAAAGGGTAAAAAAAAACCCTATTACTAAGACTTCGCTGTCCGTCTGTCTGTCACCAGGCTGTATCTCATGAACCCTAGATATCTCATGATAGCTAGACAGTTGAAATTTACACAGACGATGTATTTCTGGTGCCGCTATAACAACCAATACTAAAAACGGAATAAAAAGTAAATATCTAAGGAGGACTCCTATACAACAGACGTGACTTTTTTTGTCGTTTTTTATAAATAATGGTACGGAACCCTTAATGCGCGAGTCCGACTCGCACTTGGCTGGTTTTTTGTTTTGGTCGTCAAATTGCAGATGTGAAAAATTATCTATATTTTACGGGGGAGCGATAATTGAATTTTGCTCCTATCCGGACCTCACTTAAAATTACTTGTCCGCCCTTGTAATAGGCGTTAGTCCAAAGACTTTTTTGTTTAAGCACTTTTTTGCTACTAAGTGGAAACGAATTCTAGTTAAATATTGATACATTCGGAATGACGACCCACGTGGTGGAGCGGTCATCATACCGGTCTGACACGCTGTTGGTCCCGGGTTCGATCCCCGGCCAGACAGACATCTGAATGATGAGTTTAGATTTGTTCTGGGTCTGGATGTTTGTGTATCCGTCTTTGTGTGTCCATGGCACCCACGACACAGGAGAAAATCCTAACGTGGGGCTATGAGTGTAGAAAGCGTATATGAGTGTAGAAAGCGTTAATTATAATGTTATAAACAAA
>MOOZ01001367.1:320750-335117 GCA_002930495.1 Cecropterus lyciades | reverse complement strand
TAATTAAAGGTATAAAATTTCGGTTAATGTGTGTCACGTTACATTTCTTTTAAACGCGGGTGAAACCGCGGGCTCAGCTAGTCCTAATATATATTCGTAAACACCAAATAGCTAACTTCTTTGGTTTAGGCTAGCAGTAACCCTACATCATCAGGATCGAAGAGTAAAAGGTTACATTTTTCATTATATCATTTCATCTTAGATATCTAATGTTCATTTCAAGTTTCAGGAGAATCGGATCGGTAGTAGTTGAGTTATTCGTTTATTTGTCGCGCACACACTAAATGCAAATTTAAGACTTATGTGGTTTTCTTATGGATGCCTTTGTCAGAATTGAACCAAATTAAAATGGGACCGGACGGGAAGCACCAGTTTCAAATAAAAAAAAAATGTAAAAATCGGTTCACCCAGTCGAAAGTATCAAAGGTTAAAAAATGAATATATAGCATTTCATGTTACTATTTTGACACTAAATCATAAAAAGTTGAATGATATAAATTATTATTAAAAACCCGGTTACTTAAAAACAATTACCTAAAACTAAAGGTTTAAAGATTTATTAAAACGATCAGAAACAATTTTACATTTGATACGTTCGTAAACAGCAGCGATAGTATTGCACTGTGTCGCCACTATTTATGCCCTTTACCTCAGAATACAATGTTTAAGTATATCAATTACTTTATGCTATACAAAGGTTATCGTCGTTTTTAAGCAGGCGGGTTCTGTTTTAATAATTTATCAATGTTACTTGTCAGAACTGACAAATTTACGACAAAATGAAAGTGACAAAATGTCGCGGTAAATCAGTAACGTGTTTACTCGCTTGCTTTAATCCGTGTTAACATCATTAATGACAGAATCTATTAAAGTTAATCAACCTTTCGGTTTGCAGTAATTATTTTATTCCGAATGAAATCCGGAAATATTTTAAATAGGTACAAATTATGTTCTTCGCTATTGATTATATTTATTTAATTTATATAGTACCAACTCGTAATGAATTCAAAAAGAAACAATTTTGATGTGAAACTTTTTTAGAAGCGTTGTGAATTGAAACTTAGGTGGTAGAACTCTTTGTGGTTCGACTCCGGAAGCAACACCGCCACACCTATTTCTACACTATAACAGCAGTGTAATGCTCTGTTGTGTTCTGATCTGAAAGGTGTGGTAAGGGAGACTTACTTTTCCGCATTCATCTTATTCCGGCATTCCATCTTAGTCCTCAGGGTAGCAACGCATCTATGGCTAACCTTAGGTGAGACTTTGATCTTACCTAGGGTTGATTACAGATGTCCACGGGCGGCAGTAGCCACTTACCATTAGGTGGGCTGCATGCTAGTTTGCTACTTCCATACTATAAAAAAAACTAGATGAAACGAAAATGGGTTACGAAAGCAGTTGTCGGACTTGTCGGCCCTAAAACTAGATGGCGCTGTCCTCCTTTCTGACTCACGCTTACGATTTTACCACGTCGCTTGTAAGAGCTGAAGATGATCGAATATAGGCTGCAGTGATTACTTAATCCATTTTTGAAAAAGCAAGTCTTAATACCCTTATGCTAAGAAATATTGTATTATTTAGTTTCACTTCTAAAATCGCACACACTTTTTTATTTAATTTAACCACATTTAAGTTTGTACAGTTTCTATTTCGTAACTTCTAAATAGTAGTGTAATATAAATACAAATTATAGAAAAAAAATCATATTATTTTGCAGATATTCTAATATTACTATGAGCGATATATTATGTACCTATTTATATTTAAAAAAGTAAAAATACCAGTCGTCCAGTATGTTTTTTTTTCAAACGCTTTTAAATTGCTTTTCGTGACATGTCTTTGAACATTGTACTACGATCGTTTCACTGTGACCAAAACGAAGTAAGTAAAACTTAATTGAAAACAAAACGTAAAGCCTTTGTTAAACTGAAAAGTTCAACGATATTTGTGATAATCCTTTTGAGGCTGAACATTCAAACGAATTTTGCAATGTCAACAATTTTATTTAAAATACTTTAAAAGGGTGTTTTTATAGGGGGTTTTAGATTGGCCTTGTTCCCATAGATAAATGCAGGGTGGAATATTCTCTACGCAGATTCCTTAGTCTTTTGTTTAAGGTTTCTTCATCAAAGGATAAGACTGGAACCTTATTACTGAGCTTCCATTATCTGCACGTCTATCACATAACTCTATCTCTTGAACTGTAATAAATAAATAACTCGTATGTGTTACTATAGGGTATAATAAAATTATAAAAAAACAGTTAAAAATAAAGGGCGCTTCATACAAGAAACCAATATTTGTCGGTTATTTCCGGTAGTCGTCCCTACACAAGGTTAGATTATTTATTTAAAGAATAAACTCAAATAGGGTATCAATTACGAGTCTGAACTGAAAAAAAACTATAATGGTTTCTGTAAGTACCACGAATATACATCGTGCATCTTTAAAAGAGTAATCGCGTTAGGACAATTAGATGTCTATTATTAACATATTCCACAGTGTGTACAGCAAACGTATTCGTTAGGAGTCGAACAATTAGGAGTCTATTATTATCTTATTCTAACCAAAGATAACAGCAAACGTGTTCCATTGTAATCTGCCACGTGCAGTCTAATCTGATTGCACAGTTATGTAAAGGTAGCGCACGCGGCACTAAGCCTTAAATGAGATTATACTAAGCCAATTACCATTGTTTTAACTGAAGATAGATAGCATAAAATTTGACCATTTATATTTACATATTGTTTGTTTTTTAGACTGTTTGTTCAAAGATGGCCTGGTGGAAAATGACCCTTCATTTTCCGCCCATCACACAGTCGAAAAAATTTTGATTTCCGACTATTATTGTATGTATTATGTAGATCTGTACATCTACAGTATTTTCAATATTTTTACTGTCTATTGTATTGGGTCATTACAGTATACAGTAAAATTTTATTTCGATTATGATCGAGGAATGACCTTTTTTTTTGGTTGTCAACTTGCACAAACCTTTAGGAAACTAGATGACTTTTTCGTGGACCAAAATATCCTTTGAAAATTTAAAATGTCATCTACTGTAATTTTGTACATTTTTTTTTAATTTTCAGTAGAAAATGCTGTAATTTTAAAATCACGATCTGGAAGCACTGATGCTCTCCTGGGCAGCGTCTGACAGGGCCGCGCTCATAGGGCTCCGGTTACGTTCCGTTGGAGATCCCGGGGTTTTCTACTGCCGAGGTCGGCCACTGAAGATACTTCATTTAGCATTTAGGTAATAAACCCTAACATTTAGTACTAAGTTCAACTACACGTTATGTAACAATATAGGTATTTTATTTTCACCTCACATTACCTGGTAATAGGATATTGAGGAGGCTGTAACAGTATCGCTTAAATTACTTCCCCTTGATCACTCTCGTTTCACCCTGTTTGTTTCCGGAGATTTGAGATGGAATCAAGTGTACCGCCGTAATCGTCAAACGTAAGCCTATTATAGGATTAAGCCTGTTACTCCCTTAACATTTCTGATATATCAAAATAGATGATTAGTAATGTATAGATTTTTCTATGCGATTAGCAATTGGCATTAGCAAAGGACCATGCAACCGTCTTATGATAATTCGCTGCCGCCCATGGACATCTGTAAGCAAATTCATATAAAACTGTGAAGCTAATCACAGATGCGTTACTACCCTCGAAGACTAAGATGGTCGCTCACTTGCTTTACCTTATGTAAAGGAAGTAAGCCGGCAATCAATACCATAACGAAGGGCGTAACGTGCTCTCCGAAGCAGTAAAGCGCTCACGACTTAGCCACGGTCAACCATTCAACTGCCCTGGATTGTTATGTCATCGGACTCTTCAAAAAAGTTCGCCTGCAATGCCGGTGCCGGTGATTGCATTGCTCATTTGGTGGCATCGGTGACTACCTTCTATCAAGTAGACCTTCAGCGGTATCGTTAAGTACAGCTATAAAAAGACAATATTTACAAGCCGCAGGGCACCGCTCGCTCATACTGTATTACAAATTCTATAACTAGAAACACACTTCTTGCATTAATAGTAAATGAACAAAAGCTAGTCAAAGTTTACGCTGAACCATACGAGCATAACAAAACGCTGAGTAAACTAGTTTTATTTACTTAAGAGTTACAGGACGGCATTGTATGTGCATGGACAAAGACGTAGGATTTCATGTAGATGTTATATTTGTTAATGAAAATTCCCTTAGAACTTTGAATGTAGGTTATGTTTATGAAATCCGTTCAGTACGGTTGATACGTGAGATACGGATGACACAAGTAGCAAAAATGACTGGAGTCTTTGAATTTTTTTCTCACCCTATGCACATGAACATTTCTACTATTAAAACATTGTGAACAATGCCGTTTAACAAGAACGTAATGAGGCCCGTACTTTGACGTGGGAGGATCCAGTAATGTTTATTTTCCAGCGCAGCTGTGTTACTTAGTAACGTAACCTAATTACAAAGGATATTAATGTTTTAAAAGACTGGTACTAAGAAGTGTTAAGGGTCTTGTTTGCTTAATAGAATAACTTTGTCCACATATGTAAAATAATATATAAGCCTATGTACCCACTATAAACATGGACGCCTTGAAGCTGGTGCGGCGTAATGAAGATTTTTGAGGTCTGGGTTTAAGTATCGCAGACATTTTTTCCACCGATTTATTTCGGAATCTGCACAGTTGATACTTTACATCTTACTTATATTATAAATGCGAAAGTTTGTGAGGATGTATGTGTGTTTGTTACTTTTTCACGCAAAAACTTCTGATTGGATTTGGATGAAATTTGGTATACACAGATACAGATAATTTATTTTCTGGTTTAATATGTAGGATTCTTTTTATCGTGATAAATAACTCAAGCGGGCGAAGAGGCGGCAAAAGCTTGTTTATTATTTCTTCTTATATGTAGATACTTCTTTCTCCAACTTATTCGTATAGAGAGTGGTCTGAGCTTACGCTATGCCTATGAAGCTATTTCAGGGAGGAGTTTTAACACCCAGGAGTCACAGCTATGAGTCACTTGGTTGAAAGGAGTTACCGAACATATATTGACTCCGGAAAGTAATCTCTATCTCGAAATCTCGCGAAAAAAAACTATAATAAATTAAAAAAAAGATCATAACTTTATCGGTTATAAGTATGTACATAACTACATATGTTGTGTATATATAATACGTACTTATTTTTTTCTGTTCGCACTCTCGGGGTGCCACTGTTTTTGTGACAAAATGTCTTTCCTGTGTCGATATGACCATTTGCAATATCAGTGAGATTGATAAAATAAATAAAATATTCTAATTGAGGTCGATAACAATCAATGGTCACACAGATAACCTGCATGTTCATTCTTGTATTAAGAGTACATTAAAAAGATGATCACAGTATACCTACATGTTCTGTGAACCGTACTTGCCCTAAGGGTTGCAAATAACTACATAAGCGTTGACCCAACCAGCGGTCTAATGCGGCGTGTATGCCTTATTTATAGCAAATGTGATGAGCTTTATTATACATCCTTTCAGGTGTTAACTACTTATACCGATGACGTCATTTTAAGCGTCATCGTCTGGTCGTTATTCCTCTATTGGATTGGTTTCGTTCGGTGCTTCCATGATGGTCAAGCTGATCACTGATGAATCACTATGTTAACCAAATTACCAAGAATGTCTAGTACCGATCAGGAAAGAATTTTTTCATTAAATGAAATGTCTTTATTTTTGCATAGGCCTACGTGGGCACTTACAAATTGACAATATTTTTACTTACACTACCACCGGATCGGAACATGACCTCAACTGAGAAGATCCGGCAAGAAACTTAGCGGGTTTGTCTTTGATGATAAATATAATATGCATATTATTACTTATTCCTATCGTGGTGACAGGTAAGACAAGGAATTTTACGTCGGGATTCGATTCTCATCTTAAATATTAAACATTTTTTTAAGAATTATCCATTACATTACAATCATGAAGAACAGCGAGGGTGTACTGGTACCCCCCTGACCATGTAGCTAAATAAATAAATCGTATTAAAAACAACATATATATACGCTAACTCTATGGGGTCCATACGTAGCTGAATTTATGAAATTCATCGCGTTTTTGTCTTTCATACATTATTTTTATTTAATCACCTGTCAGAATAATTGTTCTTCATTTAATTTGTCTTAGTACTATCAGTTCATCATTTGCCTATCTGCTCCAATTATAAACATTATGCAAATAACCATCGACTTTTTGCATCTGATGAGTTGCCACTGCATATCTGTAATCAACTTCAAATTTTACACTCCTATTCTTGAAAAGTATTTCGATTATGAAAGTTCATAATATATAATATTAAATATTATAAAGTTTAAAAAATATGAATCACTAGAATAAATTAAGATAAGCCAAGTTTAATATATAGGTTATAGGCCAAAGCGAAAAATGGATTACAGCTATTGTTCCTGTTGATTGTTGCAAAGGAAAAAACATTTTTACTATCTATAACATATTTTTTCCCTATTATAACAATAATCCAACATTTTGTTACGCGTTTACCAATTTATTACCAATTGACGAGCCGCGTGGCGGAGTGGTCACCATATCGGTCTGATACGCAGTGGGTTCCAAGTTCGATTCCCGGCCAGACCAGACATCTGAATGATGAGTTTAGATTCTGTTCTGGGTCTGGGTGTTTGTGCATCTTCTTGTGTCCATGGTACCCACAACCCAGGAGTAAATCCTAGTGTGGGGCTATGAGTCTAGAAATGATTAAACAAAAAAATAAAAAATATCAGTACTGGTGAGTCAAGGATTTCGTTTCGGGGGCTTGATTAGCTGAAGGTATTTCCAAAGAATATGACTTAAATGTCAAGAACGGGGAAGGGATTAGATGTTCCTATTTCTGAAACTGCCGTGTGACAGAAGGGGCAGGAGGGGGGGGCAGCTTTAATCTAGTCCCCTCCTAGTTTGACTCCCTACAACCACACTTGCGCCTATAAAGCATCAGTGCCAACATAAAAAAATATGTCTTATTAAATCTGTAACCACTGATGTATACTTTTTACTGTTAATAGGGTACAGATAACATGTGCGAGTGATTTGGAATACATACAAACGAAGTAATTTCGATATCACTCTGCCACTAGGCCATGGGCGCGCCGTTATAACGTAATCTACATACAAGGCTAACCTCAGACTATCTTTTACCTTTTGCTGGAAATAAAATTATGTGCTTGAAAAAATAAACTTATTTTTGAGGTCAGATTTCTTTTTAACAGCGTTTTGTCTATTTGTGATTCAATAATTTATATAAATAGGTACAGTTTACGAACTTTTTTTAACGTCTCTACTACATTAAAGTTAGCGATAAAACTATTTATTATTGAGTATTTTTTTATGTTGATTCTTTCGGTAATTCTAAGATTTTAGATAACCCTGATGAAATGTTTCCAATAACATGTAATAAAAAAATTATTAATTAATTATTTTTATTCTTGAAGTAGCTATCGAGCATACAGTCCCGTGCCCGCCGACCTAAATAAGAGGCGAACATCTCAGTCTTCAGGAGTGGCAACGTATTTATAATAGACTTCAGATAGAACATGTACATATTATATGTGGATTTAATTACAGGTGTCAAGGGGGGCTGTGACTTACCATCAGATAAACAGCAATATCTTTTGCTACTTCAACTTAAAAAAAAATACCGTCGAATTGAGGACCTACTCCTTTTTTGAAGTCGGTTTTAAAGATTGTGTTGCACTGCCGCCAATCTTACAATGTCGCCACAGAAGCGTTGCTACTCCTGAAATCTAAATCGGAATGTCTCGTGTAATTATAATTTCCCAACACAGCAGTTTAACATTGTTATACAGCAGACATATGCGTGGTGGCGGTGCTTCGCAAATAGAGCCACAAAGTGTTCCACCATGTTTGATGCCCCGTGTTTCAGTTGTTTCCGATGTTTCAGTTTTTTGTAAAGTATCATGATAAAAATAAAAAAATAAATGACTGTTAATTAGTAGAAAAATACAGATATTATAGCTTATTAGTAGATACTATTAATTAGTTAATGATTATACCTAGCTACTGTATCAAATTAAAAATATATTTCCGTGAGAACGTACAGACGTTTATCTGTTCTATTAGGTATTTTGTTTCCAATTCCATAAATACATAATTATACGTAAATGTAATATAACATTTATTAAGAATCTTTCATGAAAATAATAAAAATAGAATATACGCGAGTCTGTAGTTGTGTAGTTAGCGTGAGAAATAGTTTGGGGGACTGAGATGAAATAACAATAATTTCTACGATTAAAAAAATATCCGTTTGTGTGTTCATCGCCGATAAAACCGAAACTTAGGAATTTAAATAATTTCAAATGTTCCTATATAAATAATCATTTCACTTCATGAAATACTTATCAGTTCCCCGAACTCCTTTGCAAAATCGTTTAATTTTTCATTTCATATTTAATTTTATGTACCTTTAGACTGAGTAGATACCAAATAATCTGAGATCCGATTGAATTATTTCTATCCCAATCCGCTATTCTATACAATTCTATATAATATAGTATAGCGGTACTTCGGATAAGTCGTTTATGACATTAATCCAAACAAAAAAGCCTTAACAATTTTATACGAATTGGTATAGCCATTCAACGTGGAAATGCTGCTTGTATCTTGGAATCCTTACCCATGATCATGATGATATTTTTATGGTAGTATAGTTTTTATATTGTTGTTTTTCACTTTGTATATCTATTTGTACATTTGGTAAATATTTTATACGTAGTGTACAGTTTTATTTGAATAAAATTGTGTTATCATTATTTACATTTCAATACATTAAGTAAAAATCTAAATTGATGATTTTACTAAAGTATCTTTAAATTAATGCAACTTTAATCGAGGCAAGACTTACAATTTATATTCAAACTTTCTGTGCAGGAAATGGTATACACTTTGACTGTGCAATAAATAAATAAATAAAATGTAATTGTATTAATAAACAAACATGAAAAAGCGCTGCCGTTACTACTTGCATCGATATTGCTTGACTATATGATTTGATATGGTAGTAGATTCAGTCAGCTGATAACAAAATGCAGGTGTTAAAAACATTCCGATGTGACGGTGAACTTCTGGATTTATATTTAGCCCAATTTCGTATTATAGGTAGCCACATTCCTAATCAAAAACCAATCTATTTCATTTACACGGAGCCGCTAAACAATTTTTGTTTAGACAAAGAGATCGTTCAGAATGAATGGAATTTCAAGTATAGCAGACATACATCCGAAATGGTGTGTAAAATGATTCTTTTGCTAGACAGCAATAAAATCGAGCTACGCCCGGCGCAACATAAACAAACATACGAACAAACAGACCCTGTATGGAATCCGCGGATTAGCACATTGAATTGTCGGAACGTGACGGCTTGAGATAATCGCCGTTAATAATAAGTACTAACCTTATTATCCCAGCCAATATCCGTTTATCCGCGTCAAACACTGTGCTATAAGGTAACTTGTGTGTTATAACAGATGATTTTACGTAAATATGTTTAGTGGATAAGATATTTAGGGTTTATTCGCGGTCGCGTTATCTCCGCGAACGGCAACACGTCACATTCGACTCGCGCGCTCTCGCGGACTGTGCCGTGAAAAGTGGAAATCCGATGTCTGTTTGTTAAACGAGTGCGGTGCGCATGCGTCGCGGCCCAAGGTCGGTAAAGACCGCTTCGAACATGACGTTTTCCTCACGACTTCGCTGTGAATTCGCTGAAATAATTCGCATACATTGCGCTCTCCGTGCGATTCTGGGAAACACTTTCTTACACGTACTGCAATGTATGTTAAATAGAGGCGTGACAGCCATAAAATGGAGATGAAGGATGTGCTTGAAATCACTCTAGTAAGAGCGAGAGAGAAAATCCTTCGTTCACCCTCTTGTGTTCATTGACATGTTCAAATTAATGATTCTGAACTAATGCATAATTTATGTGACTGCCTGAAAATGTTATGGTTATCTGGTTGATAAAAATCAGTACAATTATATATTTTTATAAAGATTTATTTTTAAACATACGGTAAATATTTAATTAAAACAAGTTTAACAAAAAACTTGGTACCACATAGTTTGAGATCATGATTAGAATGTTTACTAACATAATAAATGACTTGTTTGGATCTAAGAAATAAATCAACTTAATAAATATCCTTATACTGATAAAAGAGAGCATTTTATACTTATCTTACAAAAAATAAAAAATAACAAACTTTTACTAAAAGTTTCAACTCAACAAAGGGAAATGTCTGTCTAATTAAAGAATTTAATACATTTTTTACCCTCCACCACATATCATTAAAAGATTAAAGTATAATGATATTTTTTGATTTTATCAAAAACTTAAGTTTATTATATATATTCAATATAGAAAAATAGCTCACGTTACAAAACACGTGTAAAAATATTATTCCTAAGTAACAAGGAGCCATCTAAATTACATGAAATCAGTTCTTTTCTAAATATATCTAAGTAATAAATTAACCACTTTAACCAGTCCACATTTTAAGTAAATGTTGCTTACTCTCAAGATAATTACATATTAAAGTTTTGATTCGAATATTTAAAGAGACCAAAAGTCTGATATTTACTTATTTTTATAACTAATTCCATTTTTATACATATTTTACACTTGAGTAAATCAGCTAATGTATGAAAACACGAAATTAAGATATAATAAATCCCAAGTCAGTAAGTGTCTAGAATAGAAAAACTAGAACAAATCAGGTATTGACGCATGTAAAATTAAATAAATAAAAAAAAACCCTTAATAACGTAGCTTAATTGATCTAAGCATTGTTATTAATGTTATTAACGTAAAAAACAAATATTGCAACTAAACGGTAACGTCTTAATTCATATAACAAAGTTTATAAAAAAAAACTAAAGTAACAAAATACTGATTGTAAATTAAAAATAAATTATAAAACGCAACGATTTTTGTAAGTACGTACACGACACGACTGAATAATCGTCGAGATTACGTTCCGTCCAATAAAATTAAGTACTTAATTGTTTTGTTTCGTCGGTACGGCGATAGATGGCGTTGTAATCCATTTTATAACCTAACGTTCAATTCATTTATTTTATTTTAACATACGAACCAGCGTTATGTAGATTTTCGTTTTTTGAGTAACTTCTTAGCAGGAGGTATGTCCATATTGTGGACATTACTGCAATGGCGTTTCAATTCGAAATACTTCCTGAATTTCGCGCCACAAATCATACAGTCGACGATCATTTTTCTAACATTATGTATGATCCACTCATGGTCCCATTTCTCTTTTAAACTTTTAAAGTATTTGTAACAGAATCTGCACCGAAATCTCGTAAACCTTTCTCTCTTGTGGGCGCATTTTATGTGTTTATTTAACATGGATTTAAAATGAAACACTTTGTCACAGTACAAGCAACAAATTGGCGAGTTCTTGTTATGATACTCCATATGTTGCGTTATCATTTTCTTAGAATTAAACTTACGTTGACAGAGATCGCATTGAAAGTACGTAGTTCCATGAATTTTCTTATGTTTGGAAAAGTTGCTCGAATCACTGAAGGATTTATCGCAGAAAGTGCATTTATATATCGTTAGTTTTGCGTGCTCTCGTAAATGGGCTTTATACTTATCTATTTTAGTAAATGTTTCCGTTTGGCAAACCTCGCAGAGGATGTTTAGGGCGCCGTGCTTATTGACGGGGTTTTTGGCCAGGGTGCTCCGGATGACGTGCTCTATGAGGTGCCGTTTGAGGTCGCCCACCCGGTCGAAAGTTTTGAGGCAAACGTCACAGGCCTGAAAATTTAAATAAATATTAAATTTATACAAAACAGGCAAAATTCTAGTTAAAGGAATTATATATAATTCATCAATTGGTATCTATACTAATATTATAAAGTAGTAGTTTGTTTGTTTGGTTGAAAGCGCTATTCTCAGGAACTACTGGTTCTAATTGAAAATATCTTCTTGTGTAATATAAAAAACCAAAAAATCAGTGACAGAATTTCAATACGGGTAATTTTGTATTCATATTAATTTAATGATATTACTTTTTGAAATCAAAGATCCATTAAAACATATTCCATTTCTTTTTGTTTGTTGGCTTGTCATTACCAGACCTACCTCATATGGGATACCTAGCAGATGTAGAGGAGGGTCGAATATTTAGATTTAAATAAATAGATATGAAGGTATTCCTATCTATTTCTAGCGTAAAAATCTTGCTTTCGATGAAAGGATGTCGGCAGGCTTACATATAAGGCGGCTATCTTAGTCCTAAAAATGACAAGCAATCTATGATTCGCTTCGGGTAGAATACCAAGAAAGTGAAGCATTGATGCATTTCGGTAGAAGGATGTGGATGCCAACTGACTTATTTATAAGGCAGTTTTTTTAGCCTACAGGATAATGTTCGCTTATATATAAGGCTGTCTGCTTAACCTTCACAATCAATGATCGCCTTCACAAAGAACCTCCATTCTACATGGAGTCGGTTACGGTCATGGGCGGCAGTGACCACATACCATCAGGTACTTAGGAACTTAGGAACTGCATGCTCGTTTGCTAAGTAAATAAAAAAACAATATTATTACATTTCTATACTTCTTGCCACGCTTCACCCTCTTAGAATGGAGGAGGAACATCTTATTCGACACCACCTTCGCTATGATAGAGTCAGCTCTGGAGATTTCGTCCTGTTTGTCCAAGCCTATGTCTTGCTCGATTGCCTCTGAGTTATCGGCGATGGGGGAAAGGGTATTGCTGTCGAAGTCGTGGCCAAGACAATTCAGGTCAGAACTCGACTCTCTGACGATTTCTGAGCTGGAGTGTTCCCGGAAACCATTGCATGTAGTAGCTGGAAATGGATTGACGCTGTTTAAGGGTTGAACCCTTCGTGGTTCGACTAAGTATCCAATGTATATGTCTGACTTACAACAGTAGTGTTGAGTACGTAGAACATAACTTTCTAAGCAAATAGTAAAGGCAAGACAGTAGATAGGAACGTATCAGTGATAAACTTCTAATAGATTTTGTTTATAATTTGTAAGTAGCAATGAGCACGCATTCCAACCTGATGGTAAGACGCCACTGTTGCATATCTATGATGGATATCTTGTAATCAACGACTGATAAGATTACAGCTTTTACCTCAAGATTTGCCACAGATGCGTTGTTACCCCTGAGGACTATGTTAGGGTGCCTCGAATAAGTATGGCTTACTCGAGTTTTAAGCAGAAATAGATATGGCGGTGGAGCCTTCGGAGTGGAACCAGAAAGGGATCTTAATCTACATAGACAGCTGAGTCTCACCCTGATATGGATTGCATGCTACTTTTTTTAAATGTCATAAATAAAATGACATGATAATAAAGTACTTTATTATCATGTCATTTTCATAGTGCGACTCCGACAAAAATTGTGAGATTTAAAATCGGTCACGTGAGGATTCAGGGACCGCATTCCAGGCACACATTAGAATTTTTGAAAGTATATTGTTATTAGAAATAATCAGTAAATTAACAGTAAAGGAAAATATCGCAAAAATACACCCCTAGTAGTCAATTGTAAAAGAAAATGCAAAAAAACCTTTTCAAAAGTGTAAAGCCTACCAATCTGCACTTGGTCATCGTGGCCTTAATCCTTCTTCACTCTGAGGACAAGGAAGACCGAATCGAATTCATTAGTGATGAAACTTTCCTGAATTATCATACTTACAGGGTTTCCTCAAATGTATCTTCCTATGAATGCGTAGTGTAAACTTCGACGCAAACACCTTATGGCACTTATCACATTCCAACTCCGGGTCTCCGTGGCCGAGACAGTGCATCTCAAATTTCCTTTGGTTTTTGAGATTCTTCCCGCACTCCAGGCACGTGAATTTGACCTCACTGGGGTCAGAAATAGAAATCTTAGGACTCATATGGTTACCGACCATGTGTTGTTTAAACTCGGCGATCTGGTCGAATATCTGTTTACATTTGTCGCATTGATACTTCTTTTGGTTCGGTTTTGGTATGTTAGTTTCACCTGAAAAATGCTTAAATTTAATACATAAATTTAACATATAAAATACTTATGATGATAAATTAATGAAAGTGATAGAATGGTTTGTGGTTTGACCATGCAGGCAGGGCCATCACACCTATTTGTTGTGTTACCTACTGTGTTCTGGTTTAAGGTGTAGGACTTATCTTATCCGAGGCGTTTTGAGCTTTGTGCTCAAGAGAAATGCATCTGTAACCAACATCTGGTAGAAATCTAATCTTATCTCAGGTTGATTACAGAT
>MOOZ01001367.1:290023-300027 GCA_002930495.1 Cecropterus lyciades | reverse complement strand
CAAAATATGACATGATAGTACATTTTAGTTTTTGATAATTACTTAGGAATATAAGTCATAGATTAAAAGTTTGTTATTAATAAATTATAAGTACGATCAGTTTAATATACAAAGTTATGTCATGAACGATAACATTTATGAAAGATATTTTAATAACTGCGTAAAAAATTAAACCAATTGGACAACTATTTATAAAAACTCAACTTTATTATAAAAACTGTGGATGTTATTTTTTCTATCACGTCAGAACGGCTGGATGGCATTGGATAAAGTTTAACAGAGACATAGATTATAGTCTAGTATAAAATATAGGTTACTTATTAAAATGAAAATAATACAAGGTTCCCGTGGGATAGTTATGTTTCTGTTTATAACATGGCTCGGAAAGATATTTTGCACGACTACCACAGTGGTAGTCGCTTAGAAAATGACATAGGCTACTTTTTATCTCGGAAAATGCACGGGTGCGGGAAACATGTATTTAAAAAGAATAAATAGAATTATTAAAGGTACAAAATTTCGGTTAATGTATGTCACGTTACATTTCTTTTAAACGCGGGTGAAACCGCGGGCTCAGCTAGTGTTATGATATAAATACATTAAGTATAAATAGGTACTTAACGTCCGAGTCCACAAAAATAAATAAGTACAATCTCATTTATGAGCAGATAAATCAGAAACCTTACAAATGTGAACGCAGACAACTTTACGTTAATAGGATGAGATTTATTGAATGAAAATAGCAATAACTAAATATGTAATACTTTATCTACTGACGACACTATTTTATACAGATGATTGTACAAAGCGTAATATAATATGAGACAAAGTACGTTGATTTGGTTCGATTATTTCGATGAATTCGGAAAATTTGTTATTTATTATAAAAAAAATGTAAAATATTTTTATATATCGCGGTATTTTCACCATTCATTTTATCTTTATTTACGATACGAAATAGTTTTAATTAACGTTATCAAATAACTATCTATAAATGCAGTACTATCTATCTATTGAATGGAAGAAATGATAGCCGAATAGTTGAAACTCGGCCTCTCAATCGAGGGTCCGAGGTCCGAATGTGTGCCAACTGTGGCAGCGTTTACATTGGACAGACAAATCGAGCCATCTCACAACGTATTAAGGTACACATCAGCACAGTCAAAAAGAATAACCCGAAGAAATCTGCGGTAGAACACATTTTTAATTTCGGTTCTAACAACTGGATCGAATTACATAACCCTCAGTTGATCTCCTCATTACTTTTCGCGTATAGTAAGAGAAGCAATAGAGATCAAAAAACATCCAAGGAACTTTAACAGAGAAGATGGTTTTAAATTAGCGCAAACGAGGAATCCAGTGGTTAGTTTATGTAAATCACAAATAATCGACACACAACGCTAACTGATACAGTTAGTGTTGTGTGTCGTGATATGGAACCTAAAAAAGAAAAACGAACCAGACGTAGGGTAGATAGGTTAATCTACCACTTGTGCTTGTCAACGGTTTCTCCCCTCGACCGCAGTTTCGCCGTGACCACGATCCATGTAACAGGGTCGAAATATCGACAAAAAGAAATGCAAAATCGCATATCGTGACGTACGTGTACGTGACGTACCCGTAACATAAGTAAGCTATATTCATGCAAAATTTCATGTAAATCGAACCAGTGGTTCTTGTGTGATTGAGCAACAAACAAACTCACACCATCTCATTTTCCATAAATCCATAAGTCATAAATCCATTACTTTGCCACTTTTACATGGTCAGGGGTCTTTTTTATTTTTGTTTTCGAGGGATCTTAAACGGAACGCAACCGGGGTCCTCTGAGCGCGTTGCCCAATCGCGGCACCCTAGTGAGTGGCTGGGCTTACCGTATCGTCTGGTCTTTACGACGATATGCGACCACACATACCTACCGCCGATCTTCCCGGGATCGCTTAGCTTTAGTCAGTTGGTGGTTCGAGGTCTCACTCTTGCCGCCCGCAACCCCGAAAGTGCTTGTCGCCTTTACGACAGGCAGCCTATACTAATCCCGGATGTACGGGGACTACTATGCTGGCCAAGTGCGGATTGGAAGACTTCATCAATCTTCAATTCTTTTTCTAATGAATTCCCAAATATATTCGTACGCATCAACAGTATTTTAGTGAGGACTTTCAAATAGAAATTACGAAAACATACACCAATAGGTATAACAGGCTAAATAAATTTATACAACCAAGGGCTACAAATTACTATGGGGAAAGAACGACTGTATACATGGGTCCTAAAATATATAATAAAATAAACGAACTTACACATCATAACAAACTGAGTTTGAACACTATTAAAACAAAATGGAAGGATGTGTTGTTAAAGTGAGTGTAGCTTATTAATGTTTTGAAATTAAAATAATGTTATTTAGTTTAACTTATACATACTTGTTGTTTAAATGTTTCTGTTTTTTTTTTTGTTGTTTTATGTTAAAATTTTCTTAGGGGGGCACAAATATTATTTAATAGCTGATCATGTTACTTGCCAACAAACTGTCTGTACAGTTTGGCAAGAAATTTATATTTGTAACTGCATGTGCCATATTTTTGTAAATTAAGAAAAAAAAAATACACTATGTGTGTCGTGCCATGAAACAGACTCTTAAAACACCGTACCTATAAGATAATCTCTGTTTTTATTACGGGCATCATAAGATCTGCTTACGGCAAGTAGAATAGACGTTAAATACCGGATCCGAAATGTTATAAATAATTAAATTGATAAAAAGTCGATAATTACTTAACACTAAGAATTATCACGGGTATGCTTATTACCTATCAATCATATTGATGCTTATTGCATTATCTTATGAAGATATCTGCAAGATAATTACAATAATAAAAAAAATATATAGTGAAATATTTAAATACAATAATTTACTATATTTTTTTTAGTAACAATGTTATTTTATAGATAAATTATACAAATTCAGACATCTTTCGTTACGCCTTAATTTTATTATTAAAAATATTTTTACGGTTTTTACTTGGCGCCTTCAAACCTAACTTCGCGGCCATCATAGCACAGATAATCTATAGACAATTATAGATGACATGTTTCGTTAGTTCAAAAAAATCATATTCTTAATTTGGATTTTAAAGTCCAAAAATTTTTATCTATTTCCTTTATTGATGACTAAAGAATTATAAGCAATATTGGATCTTTCAAAAAATGTCAACTTGCCTATTATAAAAAATATTTAAATCTTTAATACCTTGTTTTAGGCAGCAAACCCTTGAATAGGTTATTGGCGGGAAAACATGTTGCGTCACTTACCGATTATGACGCAGTTCCCAACCGTACGATAATTATCACACATGTACGATAATTTCATAGTAACGTCTGATGTACGATAGTACACTATAATCGTACGATAATTTTCATTACAAAGAAGAATTACATTTTTTGTTTTGGGCATAACATTTTGTGTTGCTCATGCAATACTTATTCTGAGATGACATTTTTTTTGGTAGTCAAATATTTTGAGAAAAAGTTTGATTTGGTTGAGAAATATTCTGATTTAAAGTTTTTTTTTTGCTCGTTAAATTGGATGTACCGACATAGAATGTTGTTGTACGATAATTTTGAAATTCCAAATGATCTAAATTACGAGAATTTTATGGGTGTCGTACGATAGTTGCCTGGCTACAGGTTGGGAACATTGCGCAGGTGTATAACTAAGGTGTGTTAATCATACAGTTTTTCTAATATCGTCTGCTGTTGCTATTGTATTAAATTTGTGTCGTTTATTATAAGAATAAGTAATTTTAGATAATGTGATTTATCACATGCGTAGAATTTGACATTACACGTATCTAATCTATGACTGAATACTTAGATGTGTAAATCCGATAATTTAATCAGTCACAAAACAAATGAAAATTTATTAAGCTTTGATTATATCTGTAGCACACGATCCATTGCTTATCTGTACAAATAAAGAAAATTGAAGTGGATTTATTTACGTATATTGTTTTGAACCGGTTTTTCTTTTGTATACATTGGATAATTTATAAAAGGAAAGTTGAAAAGTATATATTATACAGTCATACTTATTAGTACGATATGTTCTGATTTATTTCTCAACGATAACAGTGTTTTCGTTAATGAGATCAATACTAAAAAAAAACGCTTTCTACACTCATATCCCCATAGTAGGATTTTCTCCTGAGTCGTGGGTGCCATGGACACACAAAAACGAATACACAAACACCCAGACCCAGAAATATAAACTCATCATTCAGATGTCTGTCTGTCCAGGGATTGAACCCGGGACCCACTGCGTGTCAGACCGGTATGGTAACCGTTCCGCCACACGCGACGTCTATTTATGGTCATTACAATATCCATAGGTTGCAGTCATTACTTACTGCCACTAAGACATTTTTACAACTGGCAGCTGGCAGTGGCTAATTTGCTGCTTCAATAATTGTATACAACAGGTAACATTTTTAAATGATGCCTTATTATGATAATGAAAAAAATTGGCGCTTCCCCTCTTTCCTATTTAAAGGCGCCATTTTTTTTTAATTATATAGCCTGTGTCACTGCAGACTGGGATGGATCTAATAAATCATAGATGTCACAATCCGTCAAGCCGTTTGGGCTGTAGCGCGTGGCAAAGAAATTGACAAACTTGCATACATACATATGCTTGAAAAACATTACTCTCCTTCTGACGCAGTCGGGCAGTAAGTAAGCAAATGATCATGAGCATTTGAGCATTTCTTTATTGATTTAAGGCTTTTTCTAGGAAAACAATTACTTTTGATCAATTAAGTTTCAATTACACTATATCAAATCAAACACATTTTATAGTTATGATTTTAATTATTATTAAGTAATCATTGTAAGTATTTACACAATCAAAACAATAATGTTAAGGACTAACAATACAATATTTTATATTATCTAATAGGTATAAAAACAACCACATTGTTACTTAATATTATATATTATTTACAAAGTTTCATCAGATTATATTCATTACTTTTAATACTTATGAATTATCAATCATTATTTTCCAGCCCATTCAAATAGAAGTTTTGATGTTTATGTTTGGAGATGAGTGAGTAAAAGGTGACATTTTTAATATGATTTAATGGTTTATAAGTATAAAGACATACGTGATGTGTGACATAAGTGAATAATAATTTAAGTATAGACGACAAGAAGGTATTATTATGAGGAAAACAATACCGATGAATTTTAGACGCTTACTGGGGCTAGATTTTCATGGTTCATTACCAACCAAAATCTAGGGCCTAATCTTGTTACTTATGGTGGATCCAGAACTTATGTATGAGGGAGAGAAAAGGGCTTGCCAAACTGAAAGTACATTTTCTGAAAATGTGATGAGATCTTCATCTTTTGGGGACTTCGGACTTCGTATTTCTGAAATATTGCTATTTGAAGGTGTCTTATAGACTTAGAAAAGAAGAATTATTTTGGAAAGTGCCTATAATTCTTTTTCGAAAGGGGTTATAAGTCCCTCAGCGTTGATGCTTCCTGATAACGATGATTCTGCAACGTTTCAGCGTGTTAAAGTTGTAGTAGGGTTGTAAGGTATCACCGCGTGAGGGCGGTAGCGGCGGCGGCGCGAGCTCGAAGGCCAGTGGAGAGTACTGCGGGGGCGGCGGCTGACGGGGCGGAGTCCCGTAGAGCTCCCGTCGGCAGCTCGTTGTATATCACGAACGCAGCCAGCGTGCGCTTCACATCGTCCGGCGCCGAACTAATCTTCCTGGAAGAGAAAAGGCAGTTAAACCAGTGAAAAGTTAATAAGTAGCCAGGTTGGAAGTGAAATACAAGTGGAATTAGTAGAACGAGTAAAGTTCGAACGAGAACCACATTTATTTTTAAAGGTAATCAGATCAACGTTATTTTATTTACTGCACTTATTATGTGAGTTCAAACTAATCTAGCCCCCAGCACACCGAGATGTCTCTTCAAATAGGGCGCAATCTTCGTCACCCAGCCATCGAATACAGCGGCCACATGTTGGTTGACGGCCAGCGCGGACTCCGTGGACAGCATCAGTTCGGGGTTTGAGTCCCCATCCGCGCTTAGAGAGGTGAGGTTAATAAGCCCTAATTATTAGATTTAGATAGACAAACTAACCTAGCCCCCGGCACACCGAGATATCGCTTCAAGTACGGCGCTATTTTTGTTTCCCAGCCATCGAACACAGCGGCCACACGTTGATTCACAGCCAGCGCGAACTCCGTGGATAGCAGTGGTTCAGGGTTCGAGTCCCCGTCCACTCGCATGGCGGTACGAGCTCGGTGCTCCCTCGCCTCTGTATGGGCCAGTAAGAGACGGGTTTGCCACGCGTGGTACGATGTTGGTGTGTGCGACATTGTTTTTATTATCTGGAATTGAAATGCGAGAATGTAAAAAAATATAATAATAATATTTTTATTGCCTCTTCAATCATGGGAAACAAATAGGTACAATAATAACTTTAATGAATTAATGAATATGGGCATTCTAGGTGAATACCTGATAAGTGGTCACTGCGACCCATAAACGTTTGTGAAAACTCCAAATAGTAATGAAATTCAAATTTGCAATCTCTTATACACTGAATTTTAAACCACGAAGAGCTCTGCTCTTATATTGTTCATTACATTCACAGAATTCATAATCGATAAACGATTTAGTTTAATCGTTTTTATATTTGGATCTACTGATATATTTACACTATTAAGTTATTTACTTTACAAAACAATACTAAATGATGCAATAAATATTGACCACTTTTACACAATGAATGACAAAGGTTTTGAATCTTAACCAAAATCCTTACATACATTTCAATAAGGTTTGAAGGTGGTAAAACTCTTTGTGGTTCGACTCCGGAAGCACCACCGCCACACCTATTTCACCTAATAACAGCAGTGTTATGCGCTGATGTGTTCTGGTCTGAGGGGTATGGTAAGGGAGACATACTTTTCCGAGACATTCCATCTTAGTCCTCAGGGGTAGCAACGCATCTGTGGCTAACCTTAGGTGAGTGACTTTAATCTTACCGAGGGTTGATTACAGATGTCCATGGACATCTGCATGATAAGTACCATCAGGTGGGCTGCATGCTCGTTTGCTACTTCCATACAATAAAAAAAATAAAAAAAATCTCACCGCAAACCACCTGTTGTATGTTGCGGAACTTTAGATACTAATTTCTAATTATAAAAAAGGAAATACTCACATTCAAAAACGAGGTCCAAATGGGCAACGCACACAATATATCTTTGACCACACACTCATAGGTAACCATACTCAAGCTCTGCACGTATTCCTGTTCTTCCTTACTATATTTCCTACAGACACAAGTCTTCGGCACCAGCACTTCGTTTTTCACCCCCTTTCGCTTCTTCGATATGTGGAGACAGTCCGCGCAAATGTTCGAACCGACGTTTGCGTCGATGGCCAAGTAATGTTTGACGAAGTTCTTCACTTTGTCGTCGTTGGTGAACAGTTGGATGTTCTCCGGCGTGACTGACCAAATGTTGGCCTTGTCTAGTGTCAACGTTTGGGCCAATATCGTGAGGAAGCCCAACGGATCGTCGAGGTAGGACAGACAGCCGGCGCGTTGCTTTATGTCGATGCACCAAGTGTATTCGAGAAATGTTCTGGAAAATTGATAATTAGAAAATGTCAGTACATACCTTCATTACAATTTTTATTATTATTACATGTTATATTTATATTATTATATCCGCATTTAAAAAATAACATTAACATACCTTCATAATAACAAAATGTTAAATTTAGGAGTTTTGGTTTGATGGGTTTTTAATGATAACTTAAATTTCTATTATTATTAATTCACAGTCCTACAAAGCATTTTTTATAAATATATGCGATATTGTCTATATCGCTTATATTTTTATTATATTTAACAGTTTACATAAAACAAGCTGACAATGGCAATAAAATCAAAGTGGTAAAACCTCTCGTGGTCCGTTATGCATCATTGTCACACCTACTTGTTTTTTAAGGTAAGCCCACTTAAAGCATTCTCCAGAGACAGCAATACATATGTAACCGACCTTAAGTAGAACTGATATATTTTTGATTTTTTTTTCTTACATAAATAAACCGCAAACGAGCATAAAGTTCCACTTGATGGTAAATGGTCACTGTCGCTCATGGAATTTTGTAACAAACATATAGAACAACACATAAAAACAACAATATGAGTTGCCACTCCTAAGAAATAAGACGCAGCTAAGCGAGCTTACATTGAAAGACAAGAACTTTCAAACTTCATAACGACCCACGTGGTGGAGCGGTTACCTTGCCGGACTAACACGCAGTGGGTCCCGGGTTCGATCCCGGCCAGACAGACATCTGAATGATGAGTTTATATTTGTGGGTCTGGGTGTTTGTGTATTCGTCTTTGTGTGTCCATGGCACCCACGACTCAGGTGAAAATCCTACTATGGGGATATGAGTGTAGAAAGCGTTTTTTTTAGTATTGATCTCATTAACGAAAACACTGTTATCGTTGAGAAATAAATCGGAACATATCGTACTAATAAGTATGACTGTATAATATATACTTTTAAACTTTCCTTTTATAAATTATCCAATGTATAAAAAAGAAAAACCGGTTCAAAACAATTTACGTAAATAAATACACTTCAATTTTCTTTATTTGTACAGATAAGCAATGGATCGTGTGCTACAGATATGATCAAAGCATGCTCCTAGTGTGGGGCTATGATTGTAGAAAGAGTTTTTTTTAAAGCGTTCATGTATATATTTTACGTGGTTCCAAAAATATTAGAAAAATGTGTTACTTGAGCTGATCCCAATTGTGATCCCGGTGGAAGGTGATAGGCCAGTAGCGGGGATCAGCTATCCGGACTTCCCGCAGCGTGCTCAGCTCGGGGATTATGCAGGGCGCCTTCAGCTCTGACACCACGCCCGATAGGTCGATCACCTGTATATGGAACATATTTTTATACTGTTATTTATCCGAATGCGTCACAATGAGGGTAATGTTTTTCGAGCATATGTATGTAAGTTTGTATGTATGCCCATTTCCTTGGCACGCGCTACAGCCCAGACAGTTTGACGGATTATGACATATCGTCGTTTAAGTTCTACCACCGCGTAAGTCATTTTTGGCAATTTTTTTGGATGGACAAAAACTGCTTAATTTTATATAAACGCAACTAAAGTCCCATTTTGAGCAAAATATGACTTACGCGGTGCTAGAACGTAAACGACGATATGACGTATCATTTGAATCGTAATATAATTTAAAAAAATAGCGACTGTAAATAGGGTAAAGAGGTGGGGGGAGGGACGAATTTCTTTATTATCACGATAATATGGGTATCAAATTAAAATAAATATTCTAAAATAAATATTTTATCATAATACTTTTACTTGACTATAAAAAAATCTATAAAAAATCGTTTAAAGCCATCGGGTTTTTGTTTTAATATTTGGACAATGTTACTAGTTAGACTCATTACGATCTTTACATATACAATTTCTTGGTTATTTAGCATTAGGTCCGTTTTATTCTCACCTTGCGATCGTCACATACATGTCGAGATAGTTTTGAATCCTGGTCGCGACTGTAATAATTTCTACCGTCACATCGCTGCTTTGCAAGAATAATAACACAACACAAAACGCTAATTTTACAGGAATCTGGTAAAAAAAATGCTTTTTGTTTTTATCTTTTTAGTTAATGAAGTTAAAACAATAAAAATTAAAAGGCCATTAACTGCAGTGGAGTTAGAGCACAAGTTTTCAATTCTAAAAGAATATAATAAGTATAAAACCATATTTTTAACCTTAAACTGATAGATTTTGAGTTGTGAGGCTATTCATGGAAAGCAGTGATATATTCTCCCTTTTTTAGACCCTTTAAGAAATATATGAAAGTAAAATTTACACCTAAGTAGGGTTGAGTGGCAGAGAGTGCCATAAGGCTAATGCCTTTAAAC
>MOOZ01001367.1:257133-270671 GCA_002930495.1 Cecropterus lyciades | reverse complement strand
GCTCGGGGGCCCGCGCGTGCGGCGGCCGCGGCACGGGGGACAGCAGGTGCAGCGCGGGGTCGTCGGGGGCGTCGCGGCGCGCCGGCAGCAGGCTGCTGCGCCGCGGGAACGGGCTGGCCAGCGTGCGCGCGTACGACAGCAGCCGCGCCAGCACGCCACCCACGTGCACCTGGGGGGCGGAGGGAGAAGCCTTGTTTAAACGAATCGAACGAGTTTTCAGGTTGAACGAGCATGAAGATCACCCCGATGACGAGTGGTCATCTGTAAGCAACTTTATACAGCAAAAAGGTTCTAACTAAAGTTTATCATAGATGCATTGCTACTCCCGAGGACTGCTTTTTATGAAAATGATCCAGCAACCTCACTCTTCCATCGAAATGCAAGAACAGCTTCATGCTAAGAACAGGTGTGCCACCTGATGGTAAGTAACCACTGCCAGCCATGTTCATGGATAACCAGCTCCGTATAGGATGAGATGGGAGCATGTAATGTTAGTTTTTTTTGTGCGAATTGCAGGGTGATGCAATTTGGTAAAAATCGACAAGTAATGGAATACGGTATGTTGTGTCACAAACACACGTGTGTCAGCAGGCTACTGCGCAGCAAAGTAAAATATCAACCATTTTTTTTTTACTACACTACAAGATTAATAAAATCTTAATAAAACCAAACTGACCTTGCCAACAACAGAGTTTCCTGATTGCAAAATAATGTTCCCAGATTCATCAATTAAGGCAATCATCTTCAAATGCTCTAACACCACTGCATCCTTGGCCAGCACTGTTGACACTGAACCCACGATCAAATTCGTCTTCGTAGACTGACCATGGGCGTGCGACTTCTGCAGCCTCATAATCTGGAGCTTATTCACACCAGCCACTTTCACCATAAAGCACAAGAAATCATGTCCCACTAAATCCGTATGTAGGAACGTCTTCATATCATTTGGACTTTCCACAGGATCTCTTCGGATAACTTGGCTGTCAGTCCAAATGTGATCTAAGCATATATCTGGGTATAGAGGAAGCGATGGAGGCGCAGCAACTGTCGTGTTCCCTATCATTGACGTTGAAGATGCTTGCCCTATCGACGTATGAGGAGATAAGCCCTGTTGATGGAATATATTCGCCATTGGACTGTTTTGTCGTGACCGAGTCGGTGTTGAGGGACCCTTTTTGGACTGTAAAGGACTGCCTCCAATCCAACTTGTCGCGTTCCTTCCACTGTGCATGGGGCTGCCGACGAAATCGTAAGACTGGCTGAACATCATCGAACAGTTGTTCGCATTAGGACACATTGTTAGACACTCATCACGGACAGCTTTACGGATCTTCCACAAAGAATGTGTGCCAAGTTTCCAATCGTAAATTAATATAATGCTAGGCTCGGTACTAACGAATATTATTTGGAGGTCTCCGTCATTGTAATACTGCAAGCCTTGAGCGGAAGATTTCATCAGAATGGGTGTCACTTCGTCCAACGGATGCGACAAGGAGAAACACGTTGGTAGTGGGCATTCTTGATCATAACCGTACAGAGATTCTGCACGTAACTTCGCGCTCATATTCGCAGGAAAGGTTCTGGACTTTGAAAAGGTACTATTGTGAGATTCATTCAGCTTATGAAAGGATGTCGGGAAGACCGAATTATGAAATGCAGGTGTTGCATCCTTTTCTAAGAAAACTCCATATTTCATTGGCCAGACCTTTTTCACTTGGAAAGGTATATTTGCTATGTACTCCCTGCCATCCGTGGCAAACACTCTCATGCACTTGTTATCAATTAAAATTATCGATGGCATGACTTTACTCTCTATATGTTCTGTAGTATCCTCGATTTTAATGTTTTTCTTGACATCCCCTATTTGTGAGTTTAGGGCGTCAATGAGCATGGTGTTATTTATGGAAACATGGAAGTCTGCGAAGGCAGCATGTTTGATGGGGTTTTCTAAAGTATAACAAGCAATAGTTTCTCTATGCTCGGCGCCTGATAATTTTGTCGCTGGGGTTGAAATCAGGCCTGGAAATCGAATGTTACATATTAAATGTAAAGTACATCAAATTTACAATGTGTGAAAGGTACAAAACTCTACTTACTCGAATGAGTAAAATAACTTCCAAAAAAACTTACCTTTCGACCAAACAGCAGTACACCCCTTGACATACAGCTCCTCTTCATAAGAACAATCTGTTATCGGATTTAATGGTTTTGTCTTGGAACCCTTAGCCTGTGCTGATGACAAGTTAAACTTCTTGGACATGTCACTAGAACTATTAGCACTACCTCCTCTGGAAGTACCAGCTGACCCTGGCTCCTCTTTCTTACTACCCATGAGCTCAGACTTGATTGAAATGTTGAAGTCATTCTTCAAACGACTGGGAGGTCTGAAGGAGTCACTGTACTCAAACTTTGACTCTTTTGGAGATTCAGGTCGGTCATTGACTTCTAAAAGAAAATGAATTCATTCATTTTCAATAGTTCATTTTGTGCAATAATATAATGAATCGTAAGTCAAAAATTTTGATATATTACCTATTTCAAGCCATATTATAGATTATACATATTATTTCATGTAAGGTTTTCAAAAGGCGTTATGAACAAAACATACTTTTAAAGGTTTATTGAACTGCTATTAATGTTTATAATAAATATCACTTCCTACACTAATTTTATTTGTATTGTGAGTGCCATGGAAATATAAAGACAAATAGAAAAATAACAGAAAGACAAATACACAGTCAGGCCCCAAAAAGTAACCGAGAGATTGTCAGGGATTAGTCAATATTCCTTCTCTTGAGTGCCAATATCATTATTTCTAACTATACCATTATACTGACTGAGGACTGAGCATTAATACATATTTCAATAGTTTATTAAATGTCAAGGTGTACCATATCTAGCCAAACAAGCTTTTTGTTTAGTAAAATGTGTATTCGATATAAGGAGGAAAACAGAAAACACGACATAATCAGAAGTATCAGATTTTGCAAAAATTAAAAGCGGCTAAGCGAAGCTAAAAGAAATTATAGCTCAAAAGTAATTTTAGGTTGGATTTGGTTAGGTTAGACTGTTAAGCTAAGCGGGGTTCCGTCGACTTCATACGTAAAGCCTCCTAAAATTAAAGAAAAAAATATGTTCCAAAGTAAGTAAGTAGAACAGGCACGTCGTAGGCTAGAGAGGTGTTGGGGACAAAGCCCCTCGCTAAGCAAAAGACATTATAGCTCAAAAGTAAACTTAGGTTGGTTTAGCTTAGGTCAGACTGTTTTAACAAACAGATACGAGGGACTTCGTAGTCAAAGCCTTCTAACATTAGAGACAAAATTTGTACTTCAAATTATAGAGCAGGAATGTCCTAGGTTAGATTAGCCTCTTTTTATGAAAATATGCATAAAAAAGGAACACTATTTCTATTCATATATGTTAGTACTATTTTTTTTAAATGTTGAGGTTAGTTAAATTCAATAAAAAAAAATATTTGTCTCATATATATATTGTCGGCATATCAATACATTTTATTTTTATTTTAATGACACTAATATAAAAGGAAAAAATTCTTGGTAGTGATAGATGTTTAACAACAATAAAATGTTTTAGGGCAAACTTATACAACCAGGGAAATATTAATTTGAACACATCCCATTCCGTAGTCAGACTCGTTCACGAAAAAAGGTGCATACAGAAATCAAAAATTGTGAAATAACATTTGTACAGTTTGATTCGAATCGATACCAACTATTTTCGTTTCAATAGCAGTTAGTATCGCATGATTTGTATCGATGGTAAAAGTATTTGATTTTGAAACAAGAGTATAGAGTATATACTCGTGTTTACTTGTATCGGAACATCCTTAATCATACCTTCACTCCTGTAATACACCTCCCGGATACACCACCACTCTGCCTCATCACTTTCCTTTGTCTCCAGGAGGCTCTCATCCTTGATAGCGAAGTTAGTTAGCTTGTACAGCAAGGAGTTCTCTGAAGCAGACGTGTTGTGCCCCTTGCTGTAGATCTGACCCGGGTGTTTTGCCAACACTGTCCTGCCGTGAGGCACAAACTCCTGGAAATAAAAAATTGTATTTATATCCAACTGAGTCAGAACCTGCTTGTGAGTATACGGTAATTTGTTAGTTCAAATTTATTTTAAAAAATAACAGAAATATGAAATGTTGGTGATGTAAATAAGTCCACATTGATCGTATATCATTTTAATGATAGGTTGTATTACTGTTAAATTTCAAATACTCAATGTTGCATTGCTTCTAAACTTAAGAAATTACGTAAAAAATATAAAAACAAAATGTTTATTTACCAAAGGTTCAGACGCGGCGATCATTGTTTCTTCATCCAGATTTGTAGCTATATATTTTTAACGTACAATCTTAAGCATACAAAAGTTTTCTATAATAAAACTTTGGTGAAACAAACTTTTAATTAGAACAATAAAAGCTTAGCAGAAAAACAGAGAATTCAAACACTGTTTCCCGCACTGACAATCAGTGTCATGGTCAATTTGTCATATTTACGATATTATATTTTTTAATTTTATGCTTTTAGGTTATAAAGCAATTGATTATAACGTTGTGCAGCCGTAACATATTCAAAAGTATAATACGAGTGTAATGGTGAAAACAATATTAACAAAAGTATGGCTATAGGTAATAATAGCATGAATCGGGCGCCAAATTGAAAACAGAACGAGCTACGAAATGTATCAGTAATAGTTTGCAAATGACTGTCCAGAGACTTATTAATTACAATAATATCATAATGAAATAGTTTAGTTCTACTAGTTTTATTTATATTATTTATGCACTTTCCATCATCACCCATCCATATCATAACAACTGAAAAACATTATGGTCAACTTCCTGGACACATCTCTTAGTGTTATTTTCTTTATATAAATTAATATTTTTTAACAACAAATAAGACCGACTTCCATGTCACAAGAAAGTAAAAAATAATTTAAATAAATGTTGGTTTAGTACATAATATCGAAGTCGGCGCTTATCATATTTCGCCATATCACGACGACGAAACTATAATCTACGAGTATAGTAAGCGCTGACTTCAGAATTATGTACTACTAGTCTAGGTAGTCGGTTAATGATTAATAAAAGCTAAAACCTTTCACCTTTGCATCTTTCTAATTTTATAAAGTAGGTACAAAAGTGATAAATATGTAATATCGGTACGATACGGACTACTGGCAAGACTTATTTGACATTATTGGGGGAAATACCGTATGATATAATCAGGGTTGGACAGTATTTGAATTACTTGTGATTACTGATTAATACGTAATTGAAATACAATGCCAGACGCCGAGGTATTTTGAAATTAGTATTTAAAATACCTGAGGCTTAAAATACATTTTATTTTTTATTTATTAATAAATCTTGCCATTCAAGTCTTAGATTTAGTTACTTACGTTACAAAAAACATGATATAATGCCTGGAAGCAGCATGTATAGCGCCACTAGTAAAGAAAATAATGATTATATTGTTTTCGAAAACAGAGTGACAGTGATCAACCACAGACACCTAAAATGGATTTAGAGTTGTTCGGGTTTCTAAATGACAAAAGCAGAGAGCTTTCAATTCTTGAGCGCTATCCAAATAAAAAAAATGTGTTTATACAATTTAACCCAAGTTTGTGCTCATCAGGACCTGTAGAAAGATTGTTTTTAACAGGTTTTATTGATGACAGGTGGTAGAACTAGTGTAGTTTGACCGGGCAGGTTTTGCGTTTCGTTGGTCGAGGGTGTGGTTTCCGGCTCACTTATATAAGAGCATAATACTTCTCGGAAGTAGCGACGCGTCTGTGGTTGATTTCGTGTATGAATTAACTAGTAACATTGTTAAATTATTAAAACAAAAACCCGACTACCTAAAACGATTTTTCCGTTCATTTAATTTAATACTTTATAGGAGTTTTAGTCAAAATAGTCAGGTGAAAATATTATAATATACATATTTTTAGAATGATATATTCACTAGTTTCACTTGATTCCCATAGTGTCGTGATCGTAAAAAAATTAGACGTCAACCCCCTTTCCCGTATTTACAGGCGCTATTTTTGAAAATTATACAGCTACTGTCACTTTACAAACTGAGACGATTCTAATGATATGTTTCATATTGTATCTCACCATCTGTCAAGCCGATTGGGCTGTAGCGTGTGCCAAAGAAATGGACATACATACAAATAAACATACACACATACATACGTACGCTCGAAAGACAACCTTCTAACGCAGTCGGGTAATAATAGCTAAATAGCGGGCAATACTGTGTTTTATATTTCAAATAAGTACCTTCAAATAAGTAGTTTCAAGTAAGTTAAATTTTAATTACTTACAATACAGTATTTTTTAATTCGTATTACAATTAAAGCAAAGCATATATTTTGTCCAGAAATAATATTTAATAATGTGTTCTAGGAAATTCCGCTTTATTAACACCAAAGATTCCAAAGCGGTTATTATTACATACGTAAGCATATCGCGACATCTTAATGCGAATTATGTTTTAGTTAAGGGAATTTCCCGTTTTATATGCCTGTTTTAAGTCGCATCTACTTATTATTTATTTAAAACGTTTATTATCATAAAGAGTTCTGTTAAAAGTTCGGTTGTATTAATAAATTTGTTGAGCAGAAACACGAAGTATTTTTTTTAATTTCCATTATCATTTTGTCATGGAGAGAGAGACAAACGTATACGTGGCCAATCTTCGATCTTATTTGGTGTTAATTACAGATATCCATAGACAACAGTCATTACCAGATTCACGACATAATCATTGATTGCGATAATTGAGTAGGTATAGAACAAGTAAAAAGAAAGAAATAAGCACCGAATCAATTACGTCATCTGCATAATCTTACGAGTAGGTATGCTGAATTAATTATTAATAGACATTGCCTTATCATCACTATAATATGCACTTCACAAACTAATTATAGTAACTAATTATATTACTAATGGGATAAAATACGACACCATTGATTATGATTAATATACATAAGTGGGTAAGTTTACTTTACCGCTGCCTGTTACCACTTCAGTGTATCTTTAGACCACCTGAGTGTATAAAGAAATAAGATTAGATCAGAAAAAAATACGAAAATTTTAGCTTAGAAAGAATCCGATTTCTTAGATTACGTAAAATTAAAAATATATATTGTGCTTTTTGTGATAGTATTTGCGTTCATATTTTTTGCTCCTTATATAAACACATTATTTAGGATTTTAGCATGTGTAGAAATATATTTTTATTGCATTTTACAATTAAAATACAATACATATTTATTTGCTGCCAATAAAATGATTTTCCAAGCAGACTGCGTAACTGAAATAAGTGCGTGATATGAACCTCATTGGCTCGTTTTTTAAATAATTACTTATCAATTTGAACCAAGTAATCAAACAGTCTAGCCAATTTTGTAGGAGTCTTCTAAAAGTGTTAAGTGTTAGCAGTGAAAATAAATTAGGTACATTTTACATATATACATACAAAAAAAAAATACCACGTAAACATTCATACTTTTTGGGATTTAGTTCGTACTAGGGTATATAACTCAATAAAACCACAAAATCGTTAATATGAATAAACTTTATTACTACAATAAAAGGATAATAGATCAACCGCGCTGATACAACAAAACATTCAACAAATACTTTGGAGCCAAGTTAACGCTTTGGGTGCCGACTTATTATGCCCTAATTAACGATAAGACCAGTGTTTCTCAAACCAATAGGTATAACTTATCCACACCCCCTATATAAATACGATATAGTTCTGCAAACAACACTGTACGTAACATCTGTATGAATCTATTTCAAAACATTAAAAAACAATTCGTTGTATACAAACACATAGGCTATCACGGATTCCATTAAAACAATTAAAAATTGTTTGCAGAACTAAAATAAACGCTGTTAATTCGTGCCGTAATATAATTTTATTTTTGATTTAGCAACAAGAACGAAAACAATACAGAAAATTCTGTAAAAGGTTTTGAAAAACTACCATTTACAGCACAAAGTTACATGCGACAGCTTAAAATTATTGATAAATATTTACGATAACTTGACTATCACTTCCGACGTTCTGCCATTGCACGGTAGGAGTAGATGCAATGGCAGACGACACTTAGAGTAACTTAATACAGATCTGCCAGCACCATTATTTATAAAACCGCACTCTACAGGTTTATTGAGATATACTTTATTTTTTTTTATAAATATATATAAGCTCACCACAAATTTTATTCCTTTAAAGTACCATAGAATGTACATATGTACGTGTAAATGATAGTATACGCTCGATATTATTTATTTATTTATATATCCTGAAATCCTGTAATCCTTCTGCGCATACTGGCCCCATGTTTAAATTTACCTTATTACTAACTTCAAAATAGAACAAGGCTGCTATACACAAGGCAAAACAACTATATATTCATAAGATGATCGGTAAACTATATTTATTATATATACGTATATTGTTTAACTGTTTGCAAGTTACCGAAAATCTCATCAAGGAACCATCATTTAGCTCATCGCTATCGATAACGTAACATTTGATAAAACTTTATACAAAAAAAAATCAACAACTAAATTTAAAAGCTCATTAATAAAACAAAAATGCAAAAAATCTACAGTATGTATAAATAACAAATTCCATAATTCCGACATTCTGGAATGCCATATTTATTAAACCAGTTATTAAAATATATTTATAATATATATAACTTCATATATATATCACTTATGTGTTACATACAATAATATACAATACATCTACAGCCTAGCTTCTATATACTAAATATATTTGGTCTTTGGATGAGCATGTCACATTATGGCGTGTGTCATTGTTTTGTAACGTTAAATAATATAAGTGCACTTTTCGAATTTAGTAATTGATTATTTCAATAAAAATACTATTCTAGACTAGACCATCTAAATTTTCTATCATAAATCTTGCACCTTGGATTCATGGTTTACTTTAAAAAATGTAAATATAAGAGATAGAATAAAATCACAGAAGCCCTTTTAAAAACTTTACAAAATAAAACGTGAACAAAATTTGAGAAACACTGTTCCACAAAATTAACAACTAAATGACGAATAATGCATGAAAGTAATCTTAATTGTTAAAAGTAGCTTAAATAAAAAAAGAAGATGAAATGTTAATTCTTAAAGTGAAATTCATGAAAATTTTCGATAATTTTCAGGTACCTAATTGGGACAAGATTACTGTCATCTAAATGACAAGTAATTACGAATCTTTATATACTTTTAAGTTACTTTGACACATAATAACGAGTGATAGATTGCATAAAAAGATAGATAAAACGAAAAAACGTAGGTTTCCATCTACATCTTTGTAACTATATAATATATTATGTATAACATTTATCACAAGGTACTAATTTTCTGCGAGTTATACTCGCTAAAACAAAAAATGATGATTTTCGTATCACCGCAGACAAAATGTTATTTTTTTGACTCGCAAATAAATAATTAACCCCGTTTAATATCATGACATGACACAATCAACCTACTTTAGGGTACATTAGTGTTTAAACTTTTTACAAATTCATATATAAGGACGTAATTTAAAATTCTAATGATAGAACATCTACCCCAAAGGATTGGTCAGGGCTAGTATGTATATACAGGTGCGATTGACGCAAAATTATTTTTTTATTCCATTTTGGATATTTCATTTTTTTTTTGACCTAGAAAACCACACAAGTGTCATATATCGCAAATATACAAAATATGTATAAATATATATATTATATTGCACGTATGCAACGCTAAAAACAAAAAAGATCACCTTAAAAATGCGATGCAGTCTATGCACGTGGTGTCTTACATTTGATTTTAAGTCTAGTATTAAGGCGATTTCCAGTAACCTAACTTTATACATAATGAGGTTAAAGATTTTATAATTATGTATGACTTATTTTTGGCATTTTTTAAGTTAAAATGTGATGTATGACTCGAATACAGCATGGTTACATATCGACTGATTTCCTCCACGGAAAATAGTTTACATCCTGCATTCCCTTATGAACGTATCATGAATTTACTTTGTATATTTAAACATAAACATTATGCCTTGTTTTTATTCTGTGATATTTATTACTCTAACTATCTATCACCCCATAGTTTTATATCTAAAAAGCGGATTCACGATTCGCATCCTACACGTCAAAACCAACCTAAGTATACATATAGTTATCTATTCCATTATAAATAAAATCTATAGCTACGTTATAAAAACTACCATTAAAAGTATACAATAATATTAATCTTTATGCGTACAATGTAAAGTAGATCTATATAAATATTATCTGATTATAATGTAAATAATATTTGGAATATTTTTTAAGGCTAGTTGTGTTGGTATCTTATACCTTGGAAGCGTACTCCTCGTTCGCTTTGGCGGTCAGGTCGTCCGTGATGTCTTCGATCTTGGATGTGTTTGAGGCCACCTCGGCCAGCGTCGCGAGCGCCAGCAGGTCCACGTTGCCGTGGGGCGACGGGTTGCAGATCTCCATATTCTGGACGACGGTGCATGGCGCTTCAGTTGCGATTTTAATCTCGGGGCTGGTCTTGTGCCCGCCGTTTACTTCCATGCTGGATACCAGACTGTTTATCTCCAGTCTCGTTATGCTTATTTTCCTCGGTTTCCGTTTTTGACTCCCGATCACGGTCTCTCGCCAGGACTCAGCCATGTCATGCCTGTCGTCCAGAATGGTTCTCGGAACAGAGTTTACAATTTGAGGAGTTTCCAATGCTTTTGGTTTTAGATTTATCGTCTTCTTTTTCCGTTTATTTTCGCGTTTCTTCTGTTGGAATTTCTCTAAACTGAGTGAAGGTAAAGCTTTGATTTTAGCGTCTAAATCGAAGTCGGCAGCCTTGAATGTTTTGTTTGCATTATTGTCAGGTTCGGACGCGTCTACTGGTTCGGTTTTCATTTCGTTTTCGGCCGATGTGTCATTAAAGGAGCTCTGTTTGGATTCGTCGGCGACTATTGATTCTTCACGCGAACTGCCAAGATCCCAGCTACAGGAAGCACTGTAGCTCTCGTCTGGCATTCTGTCGTTATAATCTCTCCTCTGCCTCTTATTCACTATCAGTCCCCCAACAGCCATGAACTCCTGGTACCTTTTCCCTTTGCACGATCTCCCAGATTTCGAATTTTTCTCATCGTCCGACCAATTCCTCTGGTATCCATCGTCGTCTTTAGAGTATCTCTTATCGACTATTTGGTCTATCACATCTTGATTAGTAAACTGGTCATTTGGCACACCGTAACGGTACATTTGCCCCTTTTCATCGAAGTCTTCCTCGAATAACCTTTTGGTTTCGGATAGAGCATTTTGAAGTTCACGTATGGTTTCTTCTCGGGTGCCTTTCACGGCCGTCCGGTCTATGTTATGAGATCTGTATTCGATTGGGGTTGAGATCGCGTTGAACTTATAAGAAGGAGGTGAGTAATAAGGATTTGGAGTTTGTATTTCAGTCTTGGTAGCCAGGAGGCTGCTGAGGCCTCCCATTTGAGCTTCGTCTGCCAGTTTTCCCGGAGTAAACATCGACAGAGATTTGGTATCGCTCTCGAAAACATTGTCGTTAGGTTTTTTATTGAAGTCAACTTTCGTGGAATTGTTGTTGGTTTTCTCTAGTTCAGACTCATGGTATTCGCTCGTGGGGGACTCGTTTTGCTTGTCGATAGATTCCCGAGGCCTGGAGGAGAGGGTGCGGAGCGGCGGAGCGGGCAACTTGTACCATTTGAAGTCAGGGTTAGCGCTGAAGAATGCGTCTTTGTACTAAAAATAGAAAAAGGCAAGGTCAGAAAGGATTTTTTTTATCGTGAATGCAGTTTGAGGTATGCAAATTATATTACCTGTTTGGCAAGACCAGTATAGCAAGCTTTCTCTTCTTTGTCCAAGTTTGCCCACCACTCGCCTAGAATCTTAGTTATGGATCTGTAATCAAACAATAAGAAAATCAGACATAAATTATTATTTTCTTAGCTACCAATGCACCAATAAGATATCGTATCAAAAATGAAAGTCACTTTAAGTTAAGATAAGATAAAACTTGCAACATTACATGGAATTAATAAAGTGCAGATAAACAAGATGCTACCGAATAATATCTGAATTCGTTATGTTCAACAAAATCTGTTGTCGTATTAAAGAGAATTCCTTTAGTATAATAAAGATGAAAATTTGTGAGGATCTATTTCTATCTAAGATGTTTGTTACTTAATCACGTCAGAACGGCTGAATGGATCTAGATGAAACTAGACAGAGGGTAGATTATAATCTGGAATAATATATAGGCTACATTTTATCTCTAAAAATGTACGGTTCCACGTGGGATAGGTTTGTTTTTGTTTTTTACAGAGGGTATATTTTTTACTAGGGTTCGATGTGATTTTTTGCATAGTGATTGCGTAGCGGTCAGAGAGTGACAAACTTTTTAGAACGGAAAATTGCACTAGTCCTATGCGTTGCTTCGTTAATTTTTAATGATACGGAGTCGATGGGGTCGTATTTGAGCTATAGAGAAAATTAAAGCCGTGTTATTATATATTTTTCTCTATTCTTATTAAATATTCTAATATCAGTTGTAACCAGTATTCTTTGAAAAAATGTTATTTCGTTAAAATTATTTAGGTGTAAAATTTTAGTTAAATTTACGTTTTGTTATATTTCTTAAACGCGGATAAAACCCCGGGCACATGCTAGTACCTAAGTATCCAAGAACTACACAATATCAGTTAAGAATAAACTTGTCTAGTTAGACGTTTCAGAGTTTCTAGTATAGTGTTCAGTATTATCTGATAAGCGTACATCCCATTATCAAATGAACATACTTGACTATACTTCACGACAGTCGGACAATATCTGTTCATGAAATATTTCTAGGCATTCAGAATTCAACTAATCTTTGATATTCTGTATTATGACGAACCGCGTGACGGAGTGCATACCATGCAATTCTAACACAGCGGGTTACGGTTTCAATCCCTGGCTAGACAGACATCTGAATGATAAATTGAGATTACAACTCTGGGTCTGGATGTTTGTGTGTTCTTCTTTGTGTGTTTCCATGGCATCCACAACGAGGGAAAATTCATCATTTCGATAATTGTTTGGCCGAGAATTAAACCTGGAACATTCTGCATGTCAGACCGGATGGTGACCGTTTCGCTAGGCGGGTCATCATAAAGGTAATATAAAAAGACTCAAGCATATCCCCACCAAATCACATTAGAGGTAGTATCACAGTATAGAACTCCAACTAGATATGAAATCCAATTCCGTCTTCAGTGATCGGGTACTTAGATACATACGATCGAAAAACATAATAATAATAATCTTTATTTGCTAAATAAGGTGCAGTATGGTGTTACATTAATACAATAAATTTCCTCCTATTTCACCTATAAGGCATGCAAATTATAAATATAATTATTTTAAATTAATTATTAAATTCTATGTCAATG
>MOOZ01001367.1:184202-195887 GCA_002930495.1 Cecropterus lyciades | reverse complement strand
TATCTAACACCGAAAGAATTTTTCAAATCGGACCAGTAGTTCCTGAGATTAGCGCGTTCAAACAAACAAACTCTTCAGCTTTATAATATTAGTATAGATACGTATTAACTGTATGAAAATTAGTAAAAAGTATGTGTGTGCTCAGCGGAAACCAATTAGAATGAAATGCTTTTAGCGAATTAAACAATTTACGTTCAAAGCAGTATGACAATATAATATTGATTTGTTCATCAAACTCATCAAAGTGGATAGACGGGTCGCATGGCCGCCATCGCCGCGACGCTCTCGATTTGGCTCCATTGTCCGCTGAAATTTGATTTTAAATATTCACGGCGAGGGGCTATGGCGTGAAGTTTGAATTAAAGGTAAATTAATATAGGTGATGCATTTACAGGGGAACACTTTGCAGAAATTTACCGAATTGATGTCAAATCTGGTACTTCCTAAAAGTCATTTGGTATGTTACTAGAGTTACGGAAATACTTTTTAAGAGGTGATAGAGGGAGTACGCTTAAATCCAGGAGGTATTATCCTATTTCTAATGTAGCGGTGTTCATAAGTTTCATTGGAATGCATATCGGCTAACTTAAATACTGGGCGACCATCTTAGTCCCCAGGAGTAGTAATGTGTTAGAAATTGACTTCAGGTAGAACTTGTATTCTATGTGGAGTTGTTTAAAGATGTCCATGGACAGCAGTGACCACTTACAATCAGGTGCACTGCATGCTGCATGCTTGTTTGTTACTTAAAATTTTTGAAGATAAATTGTGATAAAAGAGATTTAAATAAATCTTATTTATTTTTCTATAAAAAAATAAACTTAAATAGTAGTATGATATCTTGGAATTTATAATTCGTTTTGATATGCATATTTATTTAGGATATATTGCGCGGCTATAATAAAATGGACCTAATGCGAAAAATGTTTTTTTTTGGAAATTAAAAACTTGTGGTCGCATTATGATAAGTTTCTGAAAGTGAAATTAGTTATATTTCTTAACAGTAAGATTTATATGATTTTAGACTAATATTATCGCGGAATTGATACATTTTAATATGTTACGAGTACTCACGATATGCGGTTTTGAATTTATTTTTGCCGATATTTCGATCCAGTTACATGGATCGTCGTCACGGCGAACTGTAAGTAAGATTTATGTTTGTCCTTTTGTTGCATGAAATCGTCTCTTCTTAATTCTTTAGATCATATCTATTATTAGGAGTAGTTCAAGTATTTGCCTCCTTTTGTTGAAATTTTGTGTTCGGCCTCTTTTGTTCTAACTGTGCGATATCTTGTGACTTAAAAAATAAATTATTATATTTAGAGGTAGGAAATTTATTTCCTTAAAATGCAATACATTTGGGTAATGAGCACATTTAGCAATGTACCATCTTGCAGATTTGTAGCGCACATATTTGTAGCAATGCGAGATATGGCGCATTTGTGGCTAAGCGGCAAATTTATGAGGTTACTGTTGTAGCTAAATTATTAATTTTAAAAACATTACATTAAAATTAATAATTGAATTTATGTAGATGTAGATCCTCATTGAAATAGGTACAATTTTAATTCAAATTCCAAGGGTAATAATTATCGTATCGTAATAATACTCGTATATTAAGGATTTGAATTTCAAGTTAAAAGTAGGTTGTATTTTTTTTACCTGACATCGAAAACGGAGGGGGTTCTATGTTCGTCTGTAAGTGTTTTTTTTAACATATAAGCGTACGTATAAGTATCATATACATATATGTATATTACTTATAAGTGATGGACATACAACTATATTGATTATATCCGTAGGATAGACTTAAATATACATAAAACTATTTTATTTTAAATTTCTGGTTAATTTTACACTTTAATATATATTTTTTTCTAATACTTATAATTTTGGAAAATTTTATTATAATTTCCTAAAATGCAAACTCTCATTAAGTTCTTTTATTCTTACCGTGCGACATTTATGTGTGCGTCAATTGTAAAAAAGTATAACTGCGATAAGTAAAAACAGTTTTTGTGAAAAACATATGCAAAATGGCGTTAACTTAAATTGCATGCGTTATACATATCATGTTTCCTATCACAGAACATTTCTGTATAACTTTTCGACGAGAAAATGTCAAAGAAACGATTCCATTATTCTCAGAAGTTTATGGATATGAGTTTTGCTGTTTCATAATGAACAAAAAGTTGAGGAACTGAAGAATGAATACGAAGCGAAGATAGTTCTTTCGTATGATGAGTGGAACTTGTAATTGAGTTGGTGTATGACTTTTATTAGCTCGAACATGAAATGAATGTGGGTTATAACTTTTGACATGTCTTTTATTACTGTTTTATTTTTTGGAGTTGACTCCTTATGAATCGATTTTCATATAAGCCGCCCAGTATGAGAAAAATATGAGGAGTAAAATCTAGTGATCGAATGACCTCATTACGTTTTTGGTGCGCAACCTATTGTGCCCATTTTTCCCTTTTTCATCTGTCGCATAGTTAGCGCTATTTACAACTATAGAAACATACTGCAAGTTTTTTCATCCGTCGCATAGATGGCGCTGTTTATAACAATTGAAACTTATTTTTTAAATTTAATTATATTGCGTATGTTAAGACAATCGTACTTAAGGAGTAAATTCCAATCGTGCGTCGGAGTTGACACACCCTTTTTTGCCTAATTCTTTTTAACAGGAAAACACCAAAGCCACCAACGAATAGTTTTCAGTCTTACTTACTTGAGTTCAGGTTTCTTCGGCACCTCCTTATCCGTCTTCTTCCCTTCTGTGGTTTTGGGTGATGGTGGTGGACTGTGGTCTTTGTCCACGTCCATGTTGGAGGGTGCGTACCCCGAGTCGTTGTTCGTGTTGGGGTCCATCATGGGGATTGGTGACGCCAGGTTCGCCATGATGCTGTTGAGTGACAACGAAGTAATCGTTAGAAGATAAAGTGAGAAAAATGAGATATAATGCGAAATTTGCATTTTTCGGAATTAACAAAATTGTGTTCGCAATTTGGGAACTTTCTTAAAGCGCGAAAGCGTGAGCTTAAAGCTTAGAGACCCAACATTTATGTTTATTCCTTTTAAGCACGAAGTCGATACTTTTTAATTCGTTAGGCGATAGATTATATTATAAGAATAGTTACAAGTATTTTACTCAATTTGGCGCATTGTTCAGTTCGATCTCTTTCGTTCACTGTGCGATAATGTCTCTAAATTAGGGACAAGGAAAAAGTGAGTGTAATCTGATGCCAGTAAAATTTAAATCGACAAAATGTGGAATCTTTTTGGCATACATTACTGAGAAGAGTCATTCCTCTATATTTTAAATGATGGATGTAACATTTTACATCCATCATTTAAAATATATTTATAAAATCCTTTGTCCTGACGGATCAACGCACAGCCTAAACCGCTGATCGTAAAAATCGGAAACTTGGAGGGTATGTTTTTGTATGACGTGAGCATCGGATAAGAAGGGATTTTCCGAAATTCGACCCATAAGGGGGGTGAAAATGGGGCAAAATTTACCTCAATTTTTGCATAAATCTAACGGGGCTCAACGGGGAGGTAGCCTAACGGGGATGAAAAGGGGTAGAAAGATAATTTGATATCAAAACTCCTTAGTGTTTTTGATTTAAATAACATCTTATTTTGACACATGTTGAGAACTCAAACATGTGTCACAATAAAAAATAATATATTGTATTTTTATCGATTTCGAAGCCCTAGATAGATCTTTATAAGATATTAGGAATAATAATTGTCAAATGGAAGTAGGTACTGTATTGTCAGTAGGCGATTTCTGGCAGATTTTACCAGTAGTACCTAGAGAAACGCGAGCGGACAAAGTTAAAGTAAGTGTGCGTGAAGCGGTCATCAGTGACAAAACTGAAGCTTACCAAAAATATGAGAGTCCATCTTAAGGGACATGTTATTGCTGGTCAGTTTTCAAACCAGTTTCTTATAACAGGAAATGGTGATTCCCGGAACTATATAATATAATTCCCCCTGCAAAGTTAGGTACAATTGTTTCCACTGTAGAAGAGCTTATAGCTAAAATTAACTAAAAATTAATAACATTCACGATAAACCTGCAGGATGGTTATGCCAGCGTGCCATCCGAACATCAAAAAACGAACAAACCTCAATCATAAGCGAAATACTTTTGAGATCTTTCGAAGACTTCGAATATTATAAATCCGTCGACTCAGTGATAAACACATTTATTATGTGGTCGAGTTCCTAAATACACTGAAGTCTCCTGGTTTCACAACTCACATATTAAAATTGAAAGTTGGCCCGACAAGTATGTTCTACGAAATATAAATTCACCAAAATTATGTAATCGCACCAGATTCGAATCGAGGCAACTATACTGACAGATTGTTCCCGAAGAGAGTATGTTTATACCTAGGATGCCCCTAACACCAATTTACAAATTACGCCTTCGAATTCAAGAGAGTGCAGTTCCATATCAAAGTCTGCTTCGCCATAACCATAAACAAAGCTCAAGATCAAACAATCAAGGTAGCGGGAGTAGACTGAAGGGAAAGAAAGCTGATTCTCCCAAGACCCGTTGTATGTGGCATGCTCCAGAGTAAGCGCACAGTGTTGCCTGATGATTCTAGCAACCGAAGGAAAAACAAAAACTATAGTTTACGATGAAATACTGCGGTAGGTGTAATATTTCGATATAATTGTAAAAAGATAATACTCCCACTTTCTCCAGAGTAAAGTCCGAGCTTGGTGCTCATAAAATATAACAAAACTTATTTTTTATTTTAATGTTTATTTAACCTTTAAATCCCTACATTATAATAAAAATGTTATCTATACTAATATTATAAATGTGAAAGTTTGGATGTTTATACGGATGGATGTTTGTTACTCAATTGCGCTAAAACTACTGAACGTATTTTGATGAAACGTGGCAATTTTTTAGCTTATACATCAAACCAACACGCACACACATACGCTATCCAAATTCTAACTTTTGCACGTGGTTTTGACTGTGATATATATAACCTAGGTTGTAGTGCGATAATGTAATTGCCACGGGAGCTCCTGTTAGCAATTGTTTGATTCACTTATATAAATGCTTATATAAGTATAAATGCTTTTATATACGTGCTTATAAATGTTTATATAAGTATATATTCTAATTAACTAACCTAACCTAACTAATTGAGAAGGAAAGTTTTTTTTGTTTTTATTTTTTTTTATTTTTTTTATATGGAAGTAGCAAACGAGCATGCAGCCCACCTGATGGTAAGTGGCTACTGCCGCCCATGGACATCTGTAATCAACCGTAAGTAAGATCAAAGTCTCATCTAAGGTAAGCCGCAGCTGCGTTGCTTGAGGACTAAGATCGAATGCCTCGAAAAAGTATGTCTCCCTTACCACACCCTTCAGACACAGAAGCGCATAACACTGCTGTTATTAAGCAAAAATAGATGTGGCGGTGGTGCTACCGGAGTCGAACCACAAAGAGTTCTACCACCTTCGAGAGTTCTGTATGTAGTATTAGAGTATTTCTATGTTCCCTGATACAGCCTAAACGGCTTTAATGAATTTGACGTATGAGGTATCGTTAGACAGGTATAAATAGCGTTTATATTTTGTAAATATGTTTTGTAACCATCTGAGCTTTGACGCTTAAAAGCTACTGAAGGCTGGCCTTTGACGTAGTCTAAACTATACGCTATACGTGTAGGTGACACCAATATCTTAACAACTTTACAGATGTAACTGCGAAAATGCTGCAGTTCATTTTCGAAAATTAATTCCCTAGTGCTCGTGAGACCAAAGCATAATAGACGGATACTTCAATTGTATTTATATATATTTAGTTTCTTCAATACTCACAGGCCAGTTTCCTCAACGACTGCAGCGAGCATGAACCGAGCGGACCTCGTGTTGGCCAACTCCTCTGCATACGCGCCCATTTCTGTTCTATCAAAGTTAGGTTATAAAGACAATAGAGTTCTTTGTTCTTGGTTTAAGAAAAGAACAAAAAATACTAAGGTTAACTAAGGTTTTTGAGTTCCGTTTGTACCTTTGTACGGAACCCTTTTTATATCTCTAGCAATTCTGATGTCTAGCCTTCACAGCTAATTTTCTCCGAATGTATAGGACCAATTTACTTGAAATTTGGAATTTCTGTATCCCAAATACAGGCTTGAAACGTAAATAAATTTAACTTGAATATAAGGGTAGCTTTCAATCAACAACTTAAGTACCTTTTTTGTACAGTACTGCGGGATTTATCTTATAAAAAATCTTATGTTATCGACCTCAGTTAAGATTAGTCTTTCCTGAGATTGACCTTATTTGCGTTGCTATTCCCAAGGACTAAGTTGGCCTTGGATGAATATGTCTCCCATATCAGACTTTTAAATCAGTATATAACAGCGTTTAACACTGCTGTTACTACTACTGTTTGACGATCCACGTGGTGGAGAGGTCACCATAACGGTCTGACACACAGTGGGTTCGATCCCTGGCCAGACAGACATCTGAATCATGAGTTTAGATTTCCGTTCTGGGTCTAGGTGTTTGTGTATTCTTTTTTGTACGTCCATGGCACCCACGACACAGGAGAAAATCCTACTGTGAAAGTGTTTATGTTATGTCTACTGTTAGTAATAGTCAGAAATAGGTGTGGCGGTGGTGCCTCTGGAGTCGAACCACAAACAGTTCTACCACTTTATTGTTGGATTTATCTTAGAATCAAAAATCTTTTTTAAAGTGTGAACGAACCCAGCTCTTAATGATTTAGTATAAAGCAGGGATATTATGGATATGAAATTTCGGATCTAGATATGGATACGGATATTGGAATAATATTATACAAGATACGGTTACAGATGTAATTACATTGATGAAATAATTACAGATGTAATTATTTCGGATTATGCGTTAGTTTCGGAGTATTTCGGTTACAGATATTATATTTTCAAGGAATTTTAAACGCAAAATATAAAGAGGTAATTGGTAATTCGGTTTTATTTCCATGTTATCAAAAACATTACAAACAGCCATATCAGTTATTATATAGCTACCTAAGCTATTTTAATTTTGATTTAGTAAAACTGAAAAAATGTATCGAAACATCTCAGAAATTATCCGAAACTTTATATCGGATACGTTACGGATAATTTTTATTTCGGATATCCGGTAGTTTCGGTTACGGATACGGAGCTCCATAACATCCCTGGTATAAAGCATTTACAAGGTCAAGATGACCACTTTCTTACTTTTCATCGTCTTCATCCTCGTTGCTTCCTGATGCTGTGTTCGTGGGCTCCTGAGCTTCAGGGAAGCGGTTAGTGTTGGCCATGTTCTCTATCACCACTGCAGCAGTCCCGCTGGAGACGGCTGAGCTGACGGCTGAGGAGGTCTTCTTCGCGACACGTTGTTTCTTCGCTCGTTGGCGAATTGCCTGTTGTGGACGCTTAGAGATTAATTTATTGTTGATTTTTATCGTTGGTACTTTAAAGTTTATATCAAACTGATAGTAGGAAGTTTAAATGTTACTTTATTTTTTGCGGCATTGATTTACTAATTTTGCCATGTACTCAGTTTTGTATATTAATCATAGTTCTGTCTAATTTATGAAATTTTTATACATACTAGAGAGAAGTACAAGAGAGAGAGAGAGAATCGAATACTAAACACCCTCCTGAAATATGTCCCTTGATTTACATGACATCCAGTATAAACGTCACCACATAAAATTTATGAACCGGATAATGCCCTAAATGTCCCGGTGTTTCACGAGACGTCACGTCAAATAACTCCGCCGTGGGACATAAACAAAACAATGTTCGTTCAACAATTCGAGGTGCCGCGTCCAATTTCTGTATAGTCAAATCGATTTCGGTCCCGCTAATTACGAGTCTCTTTGAAATTCGGTAATTAACCAACTTTCCTTAATAGGCACGACGCGAAAGGCGAAATATTAAAAATTCATGTAGGTTTTGCTCATATTAATTTTAAATGAAGATTCAAAGGAAAATGGTAATGTATTTAGAACAGGTAGCGTAAGGAAACGAGTTTTGTAGAACATTTATATCTTTATATGAATAATATTATAATTATTTGGTGTTGGTCTTAAATAGCACCACTCCCTATGTCTGCTTTATAACATCAGTGTAATGCATTGCTGTGCTCTGGTCTGAAGAGTGTGGTAAGGGAGATATACTTATCCGAGGCGTTCCAACTTAGTCCTTAGAACGCATCTGTGGCTAACCTCAGGTAAGGCTTTAATCCTCTTTGGGGTTTTTACAGATGTCCATGGGCGGCAGTGGCCATTTATCATCAGATGGACTGCATGCTCGTTTGCTACGTCCATATTGTAAAAGGAACCACTCCCTATCTTCCTATGGGTGTTGTAGGATGCGACTAGGGGAAAAATCCAGAAGATAGGCAGCAGCGTCTTTTTGTATAACATCGACACCAATTGAGGTCATCAATCCAATCAAGAAGATCAATCTAATCAAAAAGATTGTTCGCCGCATACAGATGTCTCTCTCTGCACTTAGCCTTTAGGGGTAGCAACGCATCTACCCCTAAAGGCTAAGTTGGATCGCGTCGTAGGTCGTATTGGTATATCACATCCTTCCTACACTTTACCGTAATATTTCTTTATAAATTACCAAAGTTAAGTATTTCGAAAAATAAGTAAATTCATTAAAGATTACATTTAACAAAGAACCAAGCAATCAAAAATTTATTACGCTTGCAGCAAGTAATTATTCCGCACAGTACCTGCACACATTAGCCACTGAGAACAATACTAGTAAATGTATGGCTGAATTAAGCTTAACGCTTAACGACTCCATTGTCCTCTGTTTGTTGTTGTATTCCAGCTAATTTAACAAGATTATTTTCTATGCTAGAAACCGTTATAAATTTACGTTATGCTTTTAGTGAATTAATAACTGTTGATATTTATACTCGTTCTCCAATACTAGTTTCTTGAGGCTTGGGTATCATAGACAAGCAGTCAGAACTACTTCCTTGAGACATGAGTGCCATAGACACAAGCAATACGACCCACAAAAGATTTTTTGATCATTTGCATTGTTCGATCAATGCTAAACTTACAGTGACATTCGTCATAATAGACGTACAGAGACATTCCACATTCTTAGCATAAATAAATTTATAAATTTTTCTTGCTTGGATAATAAAAATAAGTTTCTGTATCTGAAATTATAAGCTATTATTGAAACTAGCTGTTTTTGAAGTGAAACCTCTTGTCAGTTGTTGCGATTTGAAACACGATCAAACGAAAATGCGTTACGAAAACAGTCGTCGGCTCGTACACAACTAGATGGCGCTGTATCCCTTTCTGAATCACGCTTAAGATTTTACTTCGTAGCTTGTATAAGAGCTCAAAAAAAACACTTTCTACACTCATAGCCCCACAGTAGGATTTTCTCCTGTGTCGTGGGTGCCATGGACACATAAAGACGAAGATAAACACCCAGACCCAGAACAGAAATCTAAACTCATCATTCAGATGTCTGTCTGGCCGGGAATCGAACCCGGGACCCACTGTGTGTCAGACCGGTATGGTGACCTCTCCACCACGTGGGTCTAGGAGTGAGTATGAGTATGAGTTTAGGATTCTGTTCTGGGTCTGGGTGTTTGTGTGTTCGTCTTTGTGTGTCCATGGCACCCACTACACAGGAGAAAATCCTAGTGTGGGGTTATGAGTGTAGAAAGCGTGTGTGTCAAGTTTGTTATATGTGAAATAAGATGTCCGAATATGAGTTGCAGTGACAATCTAATCGATTTTTGAAATTGCATAAGGCTTACACTCATATGCTCAGAAATATTTTATTACATTAACTTATTTTATTATTTGTTATTCTTTGATATGCTTATTTTTACCCCATTGCGTCGTGTTTTTCGAGCGTATGTATTTATATTATTTGTATGTATGTCCATTTCTTTGGCACGCGTTCCAGCCCAAAAGGCTTGACGGATTGTAACGTATGACATATCATTAGAATCGTCTAAGTTTGGAACGTGACATAAGCTATATAATTTAAAAAAATGGCGCCAGCAAATAGGGGGAAAAGGGCCCTCCCTTTTCCCCCCTATAGTGACGAGTTTTTTTTATTATCACGACAATATGGGTATCAAATGAAATGTAGTAAATAGACTATTCTAAAAATATATATTTTAATTGGACTATTTTGACGAAAATTCCTATTCAGCGTTAAATTCAATGAATGAGCAAAACATTGTTTTTAGCAATCGGGTTTTTCGTTTTAGTATTTTACAATGTTACTAGTTTCCAGATTGCAGTAGAAAACGAATAAACAATCCACCTGATGGTAATTGGTTACTATCCATGGGCATCTAAGCAACTTTATATAGAACACAAGTTCTCTGAGCCGATAACAAATGCCTTGTCACTCCTTCTCAGGAGTAAGATGGTCATCTCATAAGCTAGCCAAGGAGATTTGGTCACAAGATACAGAAGACATTGAGTACCAAGTGGTCTGCATTGCTTCTAAATAAAAGTACCCGTCGGCTGCTCTAGGGTTTATCAGCTAATCTAAAACGTCTAGACTCCCAAATTAATGTCATTATACCCAAGTCTACGACATTGAAACTGATCTAATGTCTAAATAATTAGTCCTTCATTTGTATCTTGGAATCTTGGAGAAACCTTTGGATTATTTTCTCCTAACAGTATTAAATACTTCTATAAGTGTTTTTAAAATCGCAGTAATATTATTAAAACGCTTAATCCCTTTTTTAAAGTATAAAAAGTAATAGCCGAATGGTTGGAATTCGGCTTCGGAGTTGTTCTCAATCGAGGCTTTGAGGTTCGAATCCCAGATACGCGCCACTGATTTTCATAAAGTTATACGTGTATTAAAAATAGTTATCACTGCTTTATGGTAAGGAAAACATAGTGAAGAAGTTTACACACCTGAAAGTAAAAAAGAGAAGATGAGCAGAAAAAAGTTCTCAAAAGTATGTGATTGTGAAGCCTACCAATTCGCAGTTGACCAGCGCCGTAGACTATGGCATGAAACTCCCTCAATTTGAGATTCTCTTAATTATCACGCCGGGCACGTGTCTTCTACGGCGATAAAAACGATAAATGTTTGTTGAACTGAATATTGACGATATAATGGTCTCTATATCTCACGTAGAGTCATTAGACGAGAGAGGTTCACGTTTCAGCGCATTTGTATGCGTGTTGAAGGGTATTTTCGGTGTTAATGGACCTTTTCGACCATTATTTCTATCAGAAAATAATAAAAATGAAGTAAAATAAATCTCCGAGTCCGATAAACTTAAATATTGAAAAGGTGATGTAAGGAATATGGTATTATCTATCTATACTCAAATTCATATCTTAAAGAAAGGTGTAAGAAACATTTTACTTGGACTCTAATTGTTATTATTAAATAGGGTTCGTATATGATAATCGTCGTGGGTTGTCGTCGTCCGTATAAAGGTTAATAAAATGAGAAAATAATGTGTGCGTAATTCACACACAGCAGAAGTGAGACTTGATAATTATAGTTGTGGCGCCGACAACTGTTTTCGTAATGCATTTTCGTTTCATCGAGTTTCAAATCACAATTATTCTAAACAAGTTTCGCTACAAAAAATCTGTTTTTATTATATTGACAACATTATAATTTAATA